>JAOXJP010226860.1:0-11408 GCA_025762735.1 Platanus orientalis | reverse complement strand
GGTACAGATAGTGGTGGCTGAGCCCATCGTTTCACAGGCTGAGAGTTTCCGAACCATTGCCTGATCAGCCATCATTCTTTTCATGGAGTAAGCAAGAGTTAGCGTAACGGCCAAGGGCAATCCTTCTGGAATGGCCACGACAACGATTGTAACTGCATCAGCAATAATACGTACCACAGCGTTCATCACATCACTGATCTTCGTCTTCCTCCCGTTGAACTCTCGATTTCCCTTTTCATCTTTTGCAGTCCCCGTGAAGTAATGTACCAACAACACTACAAGAACAAGGAACGCGACTGCCAAACCAACCTTCCCTATAGAGGATGTTAGTTCGTCAAGTCTCACTTGTAGTGGGGTCCGCTCTTTAGAGTCATGGTTTATCGAGCTCATCATCTCGCCCCACACCGTATCCATACCAACAGAGGTGACTAGCATGCGACCATACCCATCAGCAACCTTGGCACCCGAGATCAGGAATGGGTTTATGCTGCCATCAATTTCAACATAATCACTCTCCCCTGTCATGCTTGATTCGTCGACTTGTAATGAGTGGCCGTCTACAAACAATCCATCAGCCGGAATTCGATCACCGATCTTTAGACACACTATGTCTCCCACTACGATGTCGAAGATGGAGATATGTTGCCGTCGTCCATCTCTCAGGACATCAACTTGGATGTTGTTGCCAACACTTGATAGCTTTTCAAATTGTTTTGATTGCCTGAAGTTACTCACGGCGGAGACAGCAACAACTAGAAAGACGGCAACAAATATACTTCCACCGTCATACCACCCCTCTTTTAGTCCTTGTTCTTTGATCCCAAACCCAAGGGATAAGACGGCACAGCCCAAAAGAATGAGGATGGTAACATCCTTGAAAGCTTCTAATAGAAAATGAAAGAAGCCTTTCGCAGGAGGCTTCTGGTATGTGTTTGATCCGAACATATTGCATCGTGAGCTAACGTCTTCGGCATCGCCATGGATTCCATTCTCGGTGTCGGTTTCGAGGGCAGCAGCAACTGCTTCAACTCCACCGAATTGTTTCAGAGGATCAAGGTTCTTCTCCCTTACCATTTGGATGAAGGTCGGTTGGTCGGCGTTGGAGAATCGTGGAATGTTATAAGCGTCGGCGTTGACATCAAGAATGGTGTAAGATGGAGAGCATACGATCCCCACATGGAGCAGGTTCTTCTTCTTGGCTATGATCTCTTTGGCCAGAGAGACCAGAACCCTGGAAGAATAAACAGCTGCAAAAGCATAGTGCCATCTTTTGTGCGGTTTGCTAAGCGGGAGGGTGGTGCGCCCGTTAAGGTGGAATTCACTACGTGCATGCTGTGCATGGGAGTTTTGCATGGTTTCCATAGCTTAGGAAGTAGAGATATCTTATTTCAGCTTTAGCCAATCAAAAGCAAGATATATGTTCCGAACGTTGGTGTGGCTGAGTTCTTATAGTGGAAAAAAGAAAAAAAGAGAAAGATCAAGAGGCATATGTGAAGTTCCAAGTGAGTTCCTCTGCCAAAAAAATGATAATAATGATAATAATTAATTAATTAAAAAGGGATGGGATTGGTGGGGGAGAAAAGAAAAGATAAGAAAACACAACAGAAAGAAAAAAATGAAAAAGAAGTATTTTTCTTTTCACTTGGGCTGAAAGTCTATATAAATGTAGCTTCGACGCTAAGGCACTTGTGTTTCTTTAATCATTATTTGCTGCTCTTACGAGTTCTCACTTTATTCTTTTCGAATTCGAATGCTGGAGAGTGGTCACGCCAGTACCAATCAATGCATGACACAATGCCGGACAAATGTGTCCCAGAGATTAAAATGGGGTAATTTAATAAATACACAGTGGATAATCACATCTGTATTTACTAAAATTCCCTTTATCAGACATATATCCTTCATTGAGTTGGTATTGGCGTTATATCACTGAGTCCAACAGGACTGGAGATGATTCAAACTCAATTATTCGGTTCTTTGTTCCTTTCGGTGGATAACGTAAAGATGGATTCGAGATAGCTTTGGGGTTACGCTGAGAAGAACAACAACAGAGAAGAATCAAAGAAAGTGCGTGACAGCCCTCCGGATCCTTCTTGGAACGTTAAACTTTCGTTAACGTTGTATGGGTGACGTGGTAAAAAATCAAAGTGAAAATGTGAAATTGATGTAAAAGATGTATTCTCAGTCATGTTGTAAAGAAAATTTATTTTGTAATATAAATGATTTAAATGACTGATACATGAGAAGTCAAATATTCTTGTAAAGGACAAATGATTATACTGTTTACAAACAAGTGGTGAAGGAATATGTATTTACTTAACTTTCAAACTTTTTAATGTGGACGAGAAATTTTATCAATTTTGTGGTTTGTCCTAAGAAATATATTGTTTGACTAGTTGTTTATTATGTGGAATTAAATTTTGACTGAAATTTCATAATTTTGAAAAGTTGCATGCAATTAAATGCTTGTTTCGATTGCAAGTAGTTTTATTTGTGTATATTGTTGATTCATTTTTATAACATATTAAATTATAACTTATAAAATTTTGATAAGTATGAATTTTAGAAAGGATTGATTATCTTTGAAAATTGTAGGAGGAGGGGATTATAATATGTAGCTCCTTATATAAGAAATGGTCATCAAACTAAAAACAACTAAATGCAATCTTTTTGAGTTGTACAAATTGAGGTCAACAAATATAACTCCTTGAGATGTAAAAATTAAGTTTTACATGTGAAAGCTTGTATTAAGTTCTACATGTGAAAAATTAAATTATACATGTAAAAGCATGCATAAGTTTTACATGTGATGGAAAATTGACTCATAAATGTGAAAACTTGTATAAACCCTGTGATGCTAAATTAGTTTGCCAAACTCATTGTGATTTTAAATACTTCCAATTGTGGAGTGTTTGTGACTCTAAATAAATCCAATTACTAATAATCTAACCAAATTAATAATGTCAATTATTGTGGAATATCTGACTAAAGTAAGAAAGTCAGTTAATGTAAAAGAAAGATAAGACTTATGTTGTGATTAAATAAAATGTGTAAACTAGTGATCCTATCAAAGCATTTGACTCCATTATTAAATTGCCTTAAGGCCAATATTATAAATTACATTAATGGTAATATTATGAATAATTTGTTGTTGTTAAACACATTGATCTCAACTGATATTTGATATATCAAGGTCCACCAGTGAACGCTTTAGACCTGAAGGTGGAAAAATAATAGGGAATCATCCAAGTGATCATGTGTGTTAAGTCAAATTAATGCATTCAAATTTATTGCCTTACCAAGGTTAGAGAATAAGCTAAATGGCTTCAATGTTTAGCAGACAAATGCATGTAAAAAAACAATTAGTTCTTTCTATAAATAGTGATAAAAGACTACCATAGTTCGAACTACTAGCAAAATTTTAATTTGTCTAAAAATATTGTAGTAAGGTAGCTTGTGACTTATGGAGTAATCAACTACAGTGTTGTAAGGTTAGAAATAAATATGACCAAAACTCCAACCAAACCACTTATGAAAAGTGGTGAGAAAAATATCGAAAGAGATGAGACTGATAGCCTAATCATGAGCTGATACAATAAAAACCCAACCTATGTGATTGAAGATTTAATGAAATAGGTTCAAATAGGTAATAACAAAGTCGTAGGATAACTCATTGAGCATTGTCAAAAAAGTATTAGCCTTGTCCCTTCTTATGGTATAGACAATGCATAAATTATAACATAAAAGTGATGGATGAGTTTGAAAACTCTTAATGAATTCATAACCTACAGGTGGTGAGGTTAATTGCAGTTTGCACCTGATGAATTCACCTATATGAGAGTTGAAATGGGGCCACTTCCTATGAGAATTTGGGTTAAGTTCACTCGAATGCTCATGAAAATTAGGAATGATGTGAGGCCGAAATGTGCCAAACAGTATAGAATACCAAGTTTGAGAAAATTGAATGTGGATTGTAGATTTAGCAAATTTATACAAACGGAGAATGGTTTAAAAAAATTTATTCTACGAAGCTCTAGTAAATCCTGATATGTATATCCTAAGTATTAGTTCAAAGTCCAAAAGACACCGGTATCATTGCATTTAATTTTTGTTGGTTCAAATCCAAGTTAAATTCTTTTAATATTTTGAATCTGTGAGGAGAAGAGATTGTTATATTTATGGATTCAAAATATGAATCTTTGATATGGGTCAATCCACACTTTTGTGCAGATTGAGCTGGCCTAAGTCGGATCAATCCAAAGTAATTATCCAAAGCAACCCAAAATTAACAGATCAATATGAATCTTATGCAGATCGATCCAAGATGTTTATGTTTTTCAGAAACTTGCAAAGAAATAGTGTAGATCAATCCAAGTCATCTTGAATTGATTTGACTGTGTGATTTTCAAAAAAATGGCTTGAAGCCTAAAGTTTTCTTAAAGTTTTCCATTTCAATGGTTGTCTAATGTGTCTAAAGACACAAATGGATGTCTTTTCAACATGGAAAGATGTCTCACATGTATATAGACACTCTTGAAGGCATCTGTTGAAAATTTATAAATATTAGGGGTGTTTCATGTTAAATAGACTTGGAAAAGTTCTCTCTTTCTTCTCTCTTTTTGCTATGCTTTCTTGTTTTGTTTGCAAATACTCTATGGATTGTTTGCAAACATAATTAAATATTTTAAAGTTACATTTGGTCGGATTTAAACCACACTCATTATCATTTGCTAGACTTCTCATACTGTGTGGGTTGGAGAAGCCTGTTTTGTTGAATCCTAGGATGGTCGTCTATTACACCTTGTTGTGCTAATTAGAAGGAAGCGTATACTGTTAAGGACAATGCCCATGAGCATGCCTCAACACAAACTGATAAATCTTTTCACTTGGTTTTTTTTGTTAGTAGTTTATTTCTTTGCAATAGTCCTGTTATTTATCTTTAATAGAAGATTGAATTTGGTTTATTCTCTGTAAATTCTACAAATACTTAAAAGTAGTATATTTACAATAAATTAATTATTTGAATTTTATGTTTATTGCAACATCAAAATATTGTTTAATATAGATATGTTCTTGGTTGGCCTGTCAAAAATCTATGAATCATGGACTTTTCTTTATTGAAGATAACCATATGTGAGGCTTATGATTGTGTATCAAAGAAAACAACAGCCTTAGACTATTGGCAGTCCGTCCTATCTTTGTGTCACTGTCCCCATTTTTTTTAACTTTGTAAATATACTTGTAAATCCTGGGTTGATAGCGGCATGATAAACCTAAAAAAATAAATGCGATAAAGAACAATAATGGAAATCTTTCAAACATGTTCATACAAAACCAAGGTTGAATATATAGAAAAAATAGTCATTCCCAACCATTGATGTGTTTCCTCTCTCTCTCTCTCTCTCTCTCTCTCTATATATATATATATGAAAGCAAAGGGGGTACAAGCTACAATGCCCACAAGCTACCTACAAGCAGGGCGATATTGTCTGCACTGCCCCCCTTTGTGACGCTCAGGGGCCGAGACAGAGGGGGAATCAATTCACTTTTTTGGGGGTGAAGTGACAGCTCCAAAAATGAATTGATTCCCCCTCTGCCTCGGCCCTCAAGCATCGCAGAGGGGGGCGTTGCAGATGATATCAGGCCCCTACAAGCTCCCTTGTTTCTAACATGTGGGTAATTCTAGGTTTTTCTTCTTTTTTCCTTTCATACTTTTTAGAAAATCTTTTTGCTTTAGGTGTTTGCACTCTTCTTCCTTTGTGTTTTTATCTCTCCTACATCATCACACTTTTTAACAACTTTTTTCTCTGTCCTACATCATCATACCTTTAACAGCTTTTTTCTCTCTCTTGTATCATCACTCTTTTCCTTCGTTTTTTTTTTCTTTTCCTGTACTCTCTCCTATGTCATCATTCTTTTCCTTCTTATTTCATTGTTTTTTTTCCTTCCTAGTTCCATCTTCGTGGTTGCTTGCCCCTTTCTAAACTAACTCTCTCTCTCTCTCTCTCTCTCTCTCTCTCTCTCTCTCTCTCGTAATGAGATGGCGTTCCCTATTGGTGGGTTAGGTCCATGTTATATTGAGCTAGGGGTATACGATTATATGGCTCAACCCAAACCCAATACATTTATTAATCATGTTAAAGCGGCTTAGCCTGTTTTGACTTGGACCACATAAACAATCAACCCTAACCCGTTTATTTTGTGTTGGGTTGTTGGTGGATTGGGTTCCTATCGTATCAAGATAAGGGTTATGTGGTAATTCGTGTTGGGTGTACGTGTTACACGGTAATTCATGTTGGTAGGTCAGATTTGTGTCATGTTAAGGGTATACGACTATATGGTTTGACCTAAACCTGACCCATAAAGTATCATTATTTATGTATTTATTTATCTTATGATTTTGGTTTATTCTTTTCAATCATTTTCAAATTAATTTTTTGTGTTTTTTAGAGCTCACTATTTGCTTTAACAAATACAATTTTGGCTAATCGCCCCTGCCTGCACGAATGGGTGCATTTGCTAATATATTTGTTAAAGCAAATGGGGTGTGGGCTACAGCCCTTTGCTTCCAGCACATGGATAATTCTTGGTTTTTCTTTTATTTTTTTCCTGATGTTTTAGAAAAATTCTTTGGTTTACGTGACTTTCACTCTTCTTCATTTGTTTTTTTTCTCTCCTACAACATCATACTTTTTACCAACTTGTCGTGCATTTCTACCTCATCGTTCTTTTACTTCTTTTTTATTTTATTTCTTTTTTCTCCCTCTCTCTTATGTCATCATTTTTTCCTTTTTTTTTTAAATTTTTCCCAATTCCATCTTCTTGACTTCTTGCACCCTCTAGACTCGTCCCCTCCTCTCCCCACTCTCATAATAGAGTGGCAATTCATGTTGGTGGGTCGGGTATGTGTTGTATCGATATAAGGGTACATGACTATAGAATTAAACCCGAAACTAACCCATTTATTGTTCATGTCAAAGTGGGTTGACCCATTTTGACCTGAACCACATCAATATGACATCTGAACCCATTTATTTCACGTTGGGTTCATAGGTAATGTGGTAATTTGTGTTGATGGATTAGATTTGTGTCGTGTCAAGTTAAGAGTATATGACTATATAGGTTAACCCAAACTAACCCATTTAATAATCGTGTCAAAGCAGGCTGACCAACTGTGACCCGAAACACATTTACAGTTAATACTAACCCTCTTATTTCATCTTGGGTTGGTGTCAAGTTCATGAGTCGTGTCAAACATTGTCACCCCTACTCATACTTTTCTCACAATCCCACTCTTTCTCTCTCTCTTTGTAGAAACCCAAAAGTGTGCATGAATGTAAAAATGATATGACACTCGCCACATTTGAGTTAGTAAATGAATATTCATAATCTCATTCGCTCAGAATCAAAGGACTTCAAGTATTCACTTTCTCTACCAAAAGTGTGCACGAATGCACTGTTCATATTCCCGTACTACAAAAACTAGAAATCAAAATTTGTCTCTATCTCTTTCCGGGGTATTTATTTTGGATAGCCACGGCTCTTATGAGTTTCCTAACTACCCAGGTTATGGACGATGGTGGATTCTCGTATAGAAGATCCATCTATATCTTTAGAAAAAAGATTTTGAAGAATCCCACTCCAAAAAAAATGTCATGAAAGAAATAGAGTTATTCCTCAACAGGGGCTCTTCTCTAACTCGTCTTGGCGCCTATAAATACTTAAAAGATTGACACAAAAAACATACAAAGAGAGATAAGAAGTTTTAAAGGTTGGAGAAGCTCTAAAGATCCACCACGAACATAAGTTCTTAAAAGCCAAGCAAGCTTCACCCATCTCTTGAAGGTTTGTAAATTACCTCTCTTCTAAAAGAGGAAGGAGTACATCTATTATACCTCGGCGATCTCCTCAAGGAAGATATCATAGGAAACTTAATGATGTATCAAGTCATGGCTACGTAAATTTGCTGATGTATGAACAATGTAATCACATGTATTTATAAAAGAATATCATCTTTTTTATCCTTTCTTCTTCTTCACGTTTTTACAACTTTATTTTATAATACAAGCCAAGAAACTTAAAAGTTAATCAGAGGTTGGCTATGTTAAACGACTGTAATTAACAAGTCTATCAGACTTAGAGTTTTAGTCCCCACTCAAAAAATAATAAACTAGCATCTAAAATTACTAGGTAATTTGTTCAACAAATTTCTCCTTATACGATTCGAAATTTGGTGTGACAAATTTCTTGCACGCCCGGTGGAACTATACTTTCCTCTCATCTCTCTTTAAGTTTCGTTGTATTAATGAATGCTTTTTTCTTTCATAGGTACCTCAATGGAATTGCAACTGTGGAACCCTCTATCGGTCCATCATAAGTCACACCGAAAACATAGGTTAAGGCTCTGGTCTTCCCACCACCATCTATCTATACGATTGAGTCTTTGGTCTCCCAAAAGTTACCTGTGGTTAAGGCTTCAGTTTCCCAAAAGTTACCTGTGGTTGAGACTTTAGTCTTCCAACAAAAGGTTGAGGTTTCGGTCTCCCTAACTTCATCAAGGGTTGAGGCTTTGGTCTCCCCCCAGGCAGTGGCAACATTGCATATTTTTTGTTAAAAATGACAATCTTAACATTGAATCAAGGAGTTATGCCCCCCAAATTACTTTTAATAATTTAAGGAAACAATGGATACCTAAGGTTGAGCTAAATCTTCACACAAAGGCTATTAAAACCTTTAGAAAAGCACAGATTGTTGTTTTGGGTAAAGGCCCAGAATTCCATTCACCGTAGTTAAATTACGAGAATGAGGATGAATATTCACATTCGTTGGAGTTTGAACCCGCGAATGATGTGAAAAATATTCATTTATAGAGAAACACTCACCGCCGTAGAAAAAACCACATACAAATAAAGGAGAAGCCTAAGTCTGAAACTAATCTTCAATTACCCAACTCCACTCGCCAAGATAAAATCCAAGTTAGTGACCTTGATTGGCTCACAGATCCTTTGTTGCAAACATCACCCGTAAATGAGAAAATGTTTCCCATTCACGTAAGAATATATGCTCAAGAAAACGATGGCATTTCTGTGCTATTACTATAGCGAATGAACAAAAGGATTCTACATTCATGCACATCCAACATGAGGACATTTCCATTTGCCGCCAGATAACCATAATTTAACTACAGTACACATTACTTTCACGTGAGTTCCCATAATGCTTAGGGACCAGTTAGAAGAATAAATTATCAACCAGAATGAGGCATTCAGGCCATCCAAATATAAAAGAAAATCGTACAATAAGAAAAAAAATCTAAAGTAGGAATCACTAGAGGTCATATTTTGCCAAATGAGGGTAATGTAGCCACCCAAATCCCACATGAGCATCACAATCGACAGCATAATCAAGTAAGGGTAGAGTTTAGGAACTCGATGCTATTAACCCAATTCGAACCACTAAGGGGGCTGGAAGAAAGTAAACCACCAAAAAGAAGGGTGTTATCCACTAAACAAAAGCGAAAAATAAATATTACCCAAAGGCAAAGGGTCAAAGCGCGCAAGTTCTTTTACACACAACCAGAGCTGGGGGATATGCAAATCAATGTAATGCCACCATGGGAACATCCACATAAGGCTGACCCTTCCTTACCCTCCTACACTAAAGGCAATTCCGACTATACACCTTACATTGGTAAAGGTAAAATATTCGGGTCTACTCATGACTCCTAAGCAACAGTAATGTTTTCTGGGGTAAAGAAAGATACCCTTGCCAACACCCCTAGTCTTTATGGGTCGCTCCCACAAGCTTCAATTCCATTGGTATGATGCATGACTAGAAGTCAACTAGTAGCAAGTGTTAAGACACTTAGAAAACCTTCAAGAGGGTTGCCAACTACTGAGAAGGGTCCTATAGCCTCTCCCTTTATGTTCTCCATCACGAGGATAGTCCTTACACTACACCTAGGATTACTGCAACAGTCAACGTTACCTCTACCTCATAAGGGCATGAGATGACGATAGCTGTATCGAGAGAAAGTCAAGATTTTCCTTCCGACCCTACAACAAATATAGAAAATATAGATGCTAGAGAGTACCGTTCTAACTCCGAAGGGGAATACAGTACAACCCCAGAATGGTGAGCCCAAGTAGAAAGCAGAGATTATTGCTTGGCTGCTTAGGACATCGTAATAACATAGTTAAAAATCATGATCGAGCAACTCACACTTGAAAGACATGGCACAGTCCCACCAAATCATAATCTTACTGCAGCAGAATCAACAAGGCCAACTTTCCCTAGCCAACTGGAAGAGGGGTACCCCTATTATACACCAAAGTATGCCTTTGCCACATTACCAGGAGCTGCCTAGCTACAAGTGTAGCACCCAATATGCCTAGAGAAAACTAGAAGGGTTGCTCTTTCCGATCTGTTGCACATGGATCTTTTTGTTCAGTTGAGAAGCATGGTAGAGAGACAAATGAAGAAGCTAACACTGTGCAAATCCTCTCTTCCACAACATCCTCCGCAAATCCTCTAAAGAAATTTTGTATGGAGCTCCCAATCCCAAATCCTCTTTTCGCTCTTAAACCCCAGCTCAAAATCCTCTGAAGAAATTTAGGGTTTGAAATTACAAGAAGATCAAGAGGAGCTAGGGTTTCAAATACCCTAGGGTTTCAAATTTTATGGTATTAGATTCTCTGAAGGTGGAGCTGATCTGCAAAATCTTCGCCAAAAAGGGGAGAGAGACGAAGTAGGGTTTGACTCTGGCGGCAACTCTTCTGTCTTCAAAGAGAGGAGAGGGATGAAATAGGGTTTATGATTCGAAGGTTAATTTGGTCATTACGACATAATGACTCATTAAGGTTACTTTGGTAAAAAAAAACACTGACACTAAACCTATGTACATTTACCTAAACGCCCACTGGACTTTCTATGTCAGTGTTATAAACTATAACTATTGTATATAAGAAAAAATAAAATTATTATAAATCGTAACAATTGTATATAAGCCAGATACATAACTTATAAACCGTAACTATTGAATATAAACCTAAAATGACAATGAACCCTCAAAATAATTTATAATATTTTTTCTATCAACCTACAAGGTGACACAAAAACATCGTTTAAAAATTCCAAAAATTATTTAAAATTGTTTTGTGTCAACTTGGAAGTTTGACATAAAAAAAACATCATTTATAATTTATATAAACATTTATAATTTTTTGCGTCAACCTAGAAGTTGACGCAAAAACATTATTTATAAAATTAAAAAATTATTTATATTTTTTTCGTCAACTTAGAAGTTTGACATAGAAAACATCATTTAAATTTTATATAAATAATTTATAACTTTTTTGCTTAAAGCAAGAAGTTATTGCAAAAAAAACATTATTTATAAATTTTAAAAT
>JAOXJP010226859.1:0-11408 GCA_025762735.1 Platanus orientalis | reverse complement strand
CTCTCTCTCTCTCTCTCTAACTCTCTCTCTCGTATCTGGGTTCGTCCCGTGTGTGGACTCTGTGAATCGTGTGAAGAACGGCCTCCACAATTTATAACTTTTTTTTTTTTTTTTTACTTCCGCTGGTCTCCCGGTTTTGGAAAACGATCCAAAAAGAAGGTTTCCACTTTCTACGGTGCTTTCGACCTCTCAAAGTCTCAACTACCAGACTGAAATCTGGCACGGAATCCCTGAGATTCTTATCTGACGGATGAGATTATCCCATGTTTGTACTCTCGTGCTTGTTGAATCATAACCGTTCTTTTTTCTATTTATTTTATTTTTCATCCTATGACTGTCTGATTGGAATAATGTGTTGTGGTGGGTCCCATCAATTATTCCAATCGGACGACGATAACAGTTGTTATGGAAGCCGATCAAGTTCCTCTTAAAGGGGCCGGCGGCTGGCTCTCCTCACACTCGCATGCTGCCGGCAACTGTCATCTAACGTCTTCAGCCTGGATGTGTCCAGCGTCAATCAAGCATCAATTTTGAACGAGATACGGTGAAAAAAGTGAACTAAACTAATGGTGAAAAAACATATTTTCACTTTTTTTTGTCATGTATAAGCACTAAATTGATGCTTGATTGACGCTGGACATATCCAAGTTGGAGATGATCCAGGATGATTCCAACTGCAAGGGCTTTTCCTGGTTATCAGCTGATTCTTAATGCAATCTTCCGACAGTAAATCATCTGTGACCAAAAAATGGTGGGAGAATGATTGTCTGTGTTGACACAAGCTTATGTAGGCATGCCATTGATTGACACATGATGTGTTTTTGAATTTCATGTCTCTTTTTTAATTTGAACCCCAAGCACCTCATGTGTCAGCTTATAATTCACCACAAACACTACAAACACTTTGTCATTACACAACATTTTCTTCCAAAATGGTGTGACTACCATGTGATGGGCATCACAGACTGACACTTGATGTGTTTTTGAATTTGATGTCTCTTTTTGGGCACCTATTTTTTGAATTGAACACTTTTTTAACGCTTTTAATCCTAAACACCACATCTGTCAGGCTATGATGCAGTCACACAGGTCACAACAATTTTGGTCACATTAAATTTGACAAAATTTGGATCTTCTGTCTTCCCTCGTCTTAGATGACCATTTAGACTAGACTAGACGGATTGAGAAAATGTATTTTGGGTGAAGGTTGAAAGCTCAAGTCTGTGAATGAGCGAGCCCTGGACAACCCGATCTGTTTATATTATTATTGACTTGAGCCAAGATATGGACCCAATGTTACCATACCAATAGTTTAAAGAGCTTAGTCTAATGCCTTCTATTAGTCCTATGATTTTCGGGTTAATTTGTTAGGTTCATAACAATTGATATCATGTAAAGAGTGCAACTTGATCGGAATGAGAGTTGCTACAATGGAGAAAAAACAATTCGGATCAGAGTAAAAGCTGTCACAAGATGAAAAAGGTTACTTGAACGAAAGATTGATCGAGTGCCCTTATAGAGTATAATTGTCATCCCAATTGAATCAAAGAGGATAAAGAACACTTACCTTAACTAATGCTAACCGCCGCTCCCTATCAGGCAGTGGGTACATCAGCGATGGAAAGTGAATATGCACCCTCCAAAAAAATGTAAATCACTTTTCAATGCTGATGTATCCAACCCTGACAGTGTGTGGCGGTTAGCATTAGTTAAGGGAAGCGCTAGGTACAGCGTTATAAGTTTATATGAATCAGATGACTGATTTCATCATACTTCCCTGCATTTTTTTATTTTTAATTTGGTCTCTCTCCCTTTCCTTTTTTGTGGAGTAGGGTTGGAGGTGACTTGTGACATCAAAATTGTAGTGCAAAACTGCAAATCATCAACTTGGCTTGAGCATGGTTATGTGGTTCACTGACTCTCAACTCACATATTCACTTGCCTCTTAATTATTTCAACGGTTTTATATTTTCTAAAATAAAAGAGCACACAAGTTGCAATACAAGAAACAGGAAGAACACCTCACCAATCGCTTTCCTTCCTTTCAGTTCAAGCTAAAGCGCTGAATTTTCCCCATCATTTTTGGCATGGTTTGATTAGTTGTTCCAAGCTCATGCCAGGACTTCTAAAAGCGACTGGCGGTAGATATGGTTGAGACACGATTAAGTCGTTCCAACCTCTTTTTTTTTTTTTAATGAAATAAAGGTTCTTAAAAAAAAAAAAAAGTGTGTGATTTTCTATGACCATGCTATAAGCTGACATGTGGTGTATTAGTGTGGCTACACCACAGATGGATACGTGGTATGTATAGGATTTAGAAAATGTCAAAAAAGTGTTCATTTAAAACGGGTGTTATATCAAGTGCACCACACTCCTGATGTGACCACTCAGGAAAGGGAATCAAAAACCTCCAAAAAGTGAATTGATTCCACCCCGAGTGGTCCCATCAGGGCTGTACATATGATATCATCCCTTTAAAACAATTAGGGTGTACTAAAGAAGCACCAAATTCCAAAACATGTCACATGTCAAGTCTGTAGTGATGAACGTTACACATGGTCACATCTATTTTCCTTAGGAAAAACTGGGGTCCAATCCCTGGAAGGGGTGAGCAGTGTGCTTTGGCTGCTCAGGTTCTCCTTGCGGGTTGATATCCTCTGCAACCCTGAATATTTAATCTATACCGGAGCTATCATTCATGGGACGCTGTGTGGTGTCAAGTACTGACAATAAAGGTGGGGTTCATACACTTTTATCAGTACTTGATGTCACACGGCATTCCATGAATGGTGGCTCCAACCCAACTTAAATATTCATGTTGCAGAGGATATTATCTCTCACTGGGTCAGTCAAGTCCAGACTTGCGCAGCTGTCACCATGACTTAAGATAAGTGGCCGGACCCAAAAAAGAAAAAAGAAAAAAAAGCCCAACAGTTGGAGCAAATGGATAATGAATTGTTAGAAAGAAGGGCATTCCTTCAACTGTCATTGAAATGATGAAATAGATAGATGTACAATCCTGTGACAGTTATTGTTCAGTTTGTTCGATCTCACACTTCAATCAAATCAATCCCCTTGTTCTTCGATCCAAGCAGTTAAGAAGCACATCTCTTTTGTTTGGGCCGGTGAATAAAAGAAAGTCCATCGCAGTGGCTTCAATTAAACAAACTCAAACTAGTCATTACCACCAAAAAAATTAAAAAATGCTCAAACTTGTAGTAGGCCTGCTTTGACTTGGCTAATAACATTTCTTAGAGAATTAGTAACGATATGCATTAACATATGGACTATTTGGATTCAATCTATCTGGGGACATATTTTGACTGTCCCACCTCATAAAAATGATCAGGTTTGAAAGTTGCTTTATTAATTAATCCTCCTCCTCCTTTTTTTTTATTTCTTTTTCTTTCTTTTTCTATCTTTATTTTGTGAATTCATGAAACAGTGATCTTTTCCATGAACTACTTTTGTCTAATGCTGCTATTGCTATCCTCACCTCACCCTATGCTTCCTCGGATATTCTATATGTTGGACTGCGAATGCGAATGCGAATATGTAATGACCCAAACAAAAATAAATAAAAATAAAATACAAATGATTAAATAAGTATAAGAAAACAGAATTAAAGCAAGAAAGGAAATTAAGATGAGAGGTGTTTCGGTCTTTTGACTGAAACACGAAATAAAGAATAGGAGTGTCATTCGAAGACTCTAAGACTAAGTTATTCTTACGGGAGAGGGAATGAGAGAAAGAGGAGAAAGAAAGGAAAGGAGGAAGAAGGAAAAATAAGGAATGAGAGAAAGAAAAGAAAGATTAAGAAGGAAATAGAAAAATAAAAAAATAAGAAGAGCTCATCGGCCGTTCCAAGCTAAACAACCTTGTGACTCATTGAGAAAAAATCAACAGGGAAAAAAAAAAGGATGAAGGAGAAGAAGGCATCAGTCCTGCTCCTGACAAAACAGAAACATTTGGTAGAAAGAGAGAGGAGAGAAAAATGGTGCAAGGAAATCTCTCATCCACTACCTGACAATTGGCGGAATCGAAAGTAGGTTAGAAAACTCCCAAAATGGATAAGTAAGTGGGTTTTTTCAAGTTTGGGTTTTCCCCAATCCCCTTCTAATCCTTCTCTTGTGGAATTTTTTTTTATTTACATGATTTAGGATACGATTTAAAAAAAAAATGGAATAGTGGTATCTACGTTTGTGTTTGTGAAAAGCATGAAAATCCCAGTAACTGATAGGATAGATAAATTGGGGTTTAATTTATTGGCTAACGCATTTATATAAACTGGTTGATCTATATGAATACACACATGTCGACCTATGCCAGGTTATTTGTTGACTTATACATACACCTACTTACTTATATGGATACACTTGCTAATTTGCACATACACACTTGTGATTTGTAGGGATACAAGCTGAGTAATTTATATTTATATATAACGACTGATTTATAGAGGTACCCTCGCTGACCCATTTTTATATACTAGTCAAATTACATATGTATATTCACTGATTTGTGTGGATACACCTGCCTACTTACTTTATACACTTGTTGGTTTATATATATGTGTGTGTGTGTGTGTCTACTTGCTTATTTGGTTGAACATTCTTGCGAACCTGATCTTGTATACATACTTGTTAATCCTTTATATGCTTGATGTTAGTATTTCATATACTTGTTGTTTTGGAGCATTATACTTGCTAAATTTTAATTATGTGCTCACTGTTTTGAAGTCATGTACATGCTGATTTTTTTTTTTTTAATTAGATAGCACTTAAAATACCTTCTTGTCACAAGATATTGGAGTTACATAAGTATTTTGGATACTTGGAAATTGTAGGGAGAACTTTGTTTTTGACAAAACATAAAGAAATAGGAATTGATTTGAAAACCAAATGAATTTAAAACATAAAAAGGTTCCATTTAAATGGGTATAAGTAAAAGGAGGAATATATAAGAGTACGAAAGTTTAAAAATTGAAGTAAATTACATGGATGCAAGGTGTGGTAATTAACATTGATGAGAACAAAATATGTACTTGGTTTGAATAATTCATTTTTATGGAATATGTTTACCTTTTTAAAAATTTACATGTATACTTCGACTGGAATGAAAATCATGCATGAATAAGTTATCTCATGTATTGGAAATACAGATGGTTATCTTGTATATATTTACATAAATAGTTATTCTGTGTATTGGAGGCACATATGGTTATCCTATGTTTGTTTACACAAATGGTTATCCTGTATATGATTTTAGTATGATTATCACATGTATTAGGAACACAGATGGGGGCGACAGTCGAATAGACACCCTAATGACTAACCTATCTCTTATTTTGAATCATAACCCGATAGTCCACCTTAAATGATAAGACTACATACTGTGAATGCTCTGTGAAAATGTTAAGAATTATTGCATTGTATTCATTGTACATGATGAAATTACTTGTCTTTTCAATAATATTCCTATATATATATTGAATTAGAAATTTCATTTGTATTGTGTGCTATGTTGAAGTGTGTGGAGGTGGTTAGAGATTATGAAAACACCAATTTAGGGTTACTTACTTACTTACATAAGCTATGAACTGTCCCACTTTAATAAAATATTTCAAATAGAGACATATCAATTCCTTAGTGAACAGACTACTCTACTACATTCCGAGAGTAAAAGAGTAGGTAACAGGATATCGGAAAAATAAAGTGATGGGAACCAACTTCTTTTCTTAAGAAAACTTATTTTATCTTTTATAAAATCATCAATAAAAATGCACTTGAGAACTTAGAATGCATTCAAAAACTTAATTGAAGACCTTTCTTCTTATTAGATGTTTTTAGTGAATGGAAAAGTTAATGATAAGTTTATGGAGTTGTCGGAAAGGACAATGGTGATATGGTGGATGGTATTGCATTATAAAAGTGTTATTTGTCTTGTAATTTATCAAGTACCCTCTTAACATGATCTGAAAATTTCTCCGGGGTTCATATTACTATTGTTATGCTGCTGAAATTTCGGGAAAAATGTCATAGGAATTTCTGCCAAATTCCAGTTCTAAGGGACAAATGGCATTGAAAACAACCAGTTGCATTAAGTACCCTTCTTAAGGTTATGTCCTAGATCCGAATAATGGAGTTGTTGAGCTTGGGCGTTATAGAATAATGACAAACTCTCTCCTAGATCTACTTACAAGGCATTCTGTATACTTCCTTTCCAGCCAAATATCCACCTTTCCCTGATCCCTAGACAGCCATTCGGATTTAAAAAATACCCAAAAACCGTTATTCTTAGGGAGTATTTCATATGGAAGCTTCTAATTTTTAGTTTGAACTCTTTCTCTTGCAATTTGTTAGGTTTCAAATCAGGGCTTACAGACCTCATTTGGTGGCTGAAAATGGAAAGAAGGACCGTTTATATGGTGGTTGAACCACCCTCCCTTGTCTAGGCCTAGTAAGTTGGATATATTATGTCAACGTGCAACAAGTGTTCATTTTATCTTACCGGTCCATAATGTTTTGGTATTTCATGGAATTGCTGTAAACACTGTGCAAAGTTGGCAACACATTACATGCGTATTAGATGAGATTGGGTGCTAATAGTGGTATGCATGAACATGATAATTTATCTTCATAGCCATTCTACCATTTTTAGTTTGAGACACTCAATTGATGAAAACTTCCTGTGTAAATGATCATGTATGTATGACACAAATATATTAGGAATGTGCAAAAGATGCATAATGATACATATAATTTATGTATAAAGGATGATTTAGATTGAAGTTGATGTTGAATCTTGAGACCCAGTTCACCTCTCAGGCGATGGAAGTGAGAGAAGAATATTACCAAATAAGTAAAATGGTGAATATGGAAATAGGATGTAATGAGAGAACAACAATATATTGGAGTAGGAATGGAACAAGAAAAAATTGGTTTTAAAATTCATTTTCGAATCATGAATAAGCACCATGAAAACTTTATTATCCACCAAATATCTGAGTTTCAGTGTCCATGCCTGAAACCCAGATTACAGCACTTTTAATATCCAGTAAGATGCCTTTTCAGTTGCCCATATGGAAATGTTTAAACTTTCCAAATGATTCTTTTTTATTAGAGGGAAAGACAAATTCAGGTAGATCCTGTTTTCCTGGGAATAGAGGTGACAATTGGAGTTGTAATCTTTGAAGGCTAAATGTTACCAGTTTGAATGTGCACAGCAGTCATAAATAAAGCAATTAACCGCCTCTCCTAAAACCCTAAGGTTGTAGGAGAGTTAGAGTTAATACATTTAATATATTTCAACACTCCCCCTCAGGAGGGACACTCTTGGACAATGAACGTCGGGGAACTAGGTGCGAGGCACGGGAGAATAATTGCATCAGCAGGAGGATTTGAACTCGTGACCTAAAACCTGCTATGATACCATCTTAAATAAAGCAATTAACCGTCTCTCCTAAAACCCTAAGGTTGTAAGAGAGGTTAGAGTTAATACACTTAATAGATTTCAACAAGCAGATGCATCCCTCACAAACACTGCAAAGAAATTATGGGCAATATCTTTGTCTCCAAAAAATGACAGTCTCTACAAAAGAGAGTGTTAAAATTTGAAATATATTACATGTTTATGTTCAATATTTTACACTAGTAGAAAGCAAATTGATGCTTTTAAAAGTGGCGTTTTATGACAGTTGTATATCAGTTTAATAACAGAACAGAGCCATACACCTTTACAACATTTGTGTAAATAATGCTAATAATCCATAACACCCTCTACTTCATTATTCCCATCATAACAGATCATACATTTCATAATATTATGATGTTTTAATATAATTTTAATTATATTAAATACCCTAGCCAATTTGAAAAATATTACATATTACATTTGATAAAAAAAATTTGGTACAAATTTGGAAAACCACCCCCATTGCAACAGCTGTTATAACATTAATAATGGTCAAGGCCCAGCACCGTTACCCACCTTATTTTTTAGAAAAGCAATCCTTCTACATGGACTCCATAATTTTATTCATCAAGGAATAGGTTAATAAAGCTTGAAAGGAACACTTAATACAATACTATAACATCATTAAAGAATTTGACATAGAAGAAGAGACATTCTTTTACCAAAAAGAAGAGGAAGAAACATTTCTTTCTCTGTAAATAAAAATCAGCATTTATCCTTAAAGTTATTGCAGGGTCACAATTTCAAGCAAGGTGTGTGCTCTCACATATCCAGATTTACTCTTCCCTTACACCACCTACTTTTTTGGTTTTGCAGGGAAGGGGGTAACCTTCAAGAGTTGAGAAATAGAAGGAAAAGAAACAAGTAAAACAAAATCACAACTTGGTGAATCAGGAACTTCTAAGCTTTATATCACCCTGTGTATACAATTCAAAAAGGAGAGCAAAGAGAATGCCTTGGCACAAATTATTCAGTCCTTCAAATGGGTTAGTAGCAACAACGTGCAACGATGAAAATCTCAATTCCACTCGACCTGTTCCAAACAATACTGATAAGAATACGCATGACCCAAGCATATAAGTAACAACTTGGAAATGAGTCATTGCATACTGAATGCAATGTTTGGTTCTGTATTTAGTCACGCATCTCAAATTTGAAGCTTGTATCCTTGTAAAGAACATTGAGAAATAAAGGGAGCTACATAAAATATCCAAGGGGACCTTTCTTTTGTAATACTTTAAGCAAATCATGATATCATTCCACAAAATTATAATTACAATGCTAGGTTCCGTTTCTAACATGTCCTGCTACAATCAAATGAGAAGCTGGACCGTAAAGAATTGTAGGGATGTCAACATTAACAAATTCCACCCATGATTAATAAGAGAACTGTGGAACTCGAACTCGAAGACTACTTACTTTGCATAGCTTCTGCAATAGATTCATCTTGCTCGATTTTAATCCATCGTGTTGTAGCTGGCATCCCTCCATGTAAGCATGCTAGATGGATTTCAGGGGCTGGGCAAAAGAATAGTTTTTGCAAATGATGTTGTTCCATTATTAGGAGCTCCCTGTATCTTAAGAATAGAAGTGACTAAATTGTATATCTGAACATTCTCAAAAGATGGAACCTTGCGACCCCTTGCAAACTGAGGTCCATGGCCGATGAAAATGCTTCTCATTGAGAAGAATGCATTGTCATATCCATGTGCTCCACCACATTCTTGCCGCTTGGATCTAGTCTGCTCCACCTTAAATGCTTCTTCAATTAGTCCAATTATCGGTGGGATTCGATTGCTTTCCATAAAATGGAGTCGATGAGGCAGCTCCTCTTTAAGAAACACCCTGAGATTCTTCCCATTCTCGACCTTCCCCGACCTCAAACCTTCCATCATCTTGGCTACAATGTCTGAAGGGGAGACACCAGCAGGAGGCTGAATCGAAAGCAAAGGACTATAAGACAGGACCCAACTCTTGTGAATTTCAACCCATGGGGCCAAATCATCAAGAAAGATGAGCTTTTTATCACAAGTGCCTACCATCCCATGATCACCCAACAAAATAATTGAAACATCCTCAAAAACCCCCCTTTTCTCTAGTCCCTGAATCAACCTCCCAATCATCCTATCAATCCTGGCAATCGCTTCTGTGATCTGCGGATCATCAGCTCCAACCTTGTGACCCTGACGATCCGGGTCTTCAAAGTACAGAGTCATAAACGCAGGAATCTCACTACTAGGAAGATCAAAGTACTGTAGCACAGTATCGACCCGTTCTTCGAAAGGCACCGAACTATTATAACTCTTGCAGAGATTCGAAGGGCAATTCCAAGAACCTTTGTGTACCTCAGAACCAGGCCAGAAATAGGTAGCAGCCTTGAGTCCATGATTGACAACGGTTTCCCACAGCGGTTCGCCTAACCACCATTTGGGTTCGTGACTGCCCATCGTAAAAAGCTCGCCGGTGGCAGGGTCGATGAAATAATTGTTGATGATGCCATGATACGCAGGGTAGAGACCGGTGGCAATTGCGTAATGGTTGGGAAACGTTAGAGTTGGGAAGACAGGGATCAAACCCATCTCGGCTTCGGTCCCATTAGCTATCAGACGGCCAATGTTGGGAGTCGGGGTCTTGAATTGATACCCGAATCGGAACCCATCCGTCGAAATTAGGAGAACGACGGGTCGATCGAGCTTGGTGAGGGGGCGAGCGATTGACTCGAAGGTGTTTGGTGATTTGCGTAAGTGAGAAGAGGAGGAGAAAAAGAGGAAGGCGAAGACGCCGGAGGCAGCGAGGGCGACGCAGGTGACGATGAGAAGGGAAACGAAAAGGATGGTTGTTGTTGGTTTTTGGTGAGGAGTTGATTCAGCAGAGGAATCGGTGTTGAAGGAGAGAAGAGCTGTGGATGGGTTTGGAGGGTCTTCCTCCTGAGTTGCTAAAGGTGTAGGCTTGGATGGGGTTAAGATGGAAAGAGAAGCAGAACCCATTATGAGATTTTGCTTCTCTTTCTCCTTCACCTACTCTCGAGAGAAGAAGATAGCAGAGAACTCTGATCTTGGCTGTGTTCTTTGCCGGTGGAAGAGAGGAGGAGTTGGCAGTTCTGGAGTAAAAAACAAGATTAGATGGGGGGAAATCAACGTTAAGTTGGTGCAAGGCTTGACGCGGAAAAATATTCATCAGCTTGAGTAGAACCCAAGGTTCCATAGAGAGAGAGAGAGAGAGAGAGAGAGAGAGGGATGCCTTCAGGTGGGGCGACGGTTGCTGTTATTGTTGTTGGGCTGATGCTGACTTGGGAGACTTGGGAGAATCGCAGTTTAATCCAGAGGAATCAAATTTTCTGTGACCAAACAGAATCTGACCAGTGTGTGACGTAAACCTGTGTATGAAGTCTGTGGGAAACGTCACATATTGTCACACTCATTTTGGTCACAGAAGATTTTTTTACTTGTAATTCTGGTTTCAATAAAGATGAACTAATGGCACCCTAAAATCACTCACCACACCCCCTCCTTTTTTCTTTTTTTACCCCCTCCCCAAAATATCCCTCCTCCCGCTCTCCCCAAAATACCCCTCCTCCTTCCTCCCTCTCTCTCCCCAACGTATCTCTCTCTCTCCCCAACGTATCTCTCTCTCTCCCTCTCTCTCTCTCTCTCTCTCTCCTCTTTTTCCAAGTATTTGGAGGTGCAAGTCCGAGCATGGCCCCCCGCACGGACATGAAGATTCTAAGAGGCAAACACTTGCACATATGTGAAGGTTCGAACGAAGAGGAAGAGAGAGGGAGGTGCCTGAGAGATAGGGAGGGAGGGTTACCGTTGGCGTCGGAGAGAAGGGTGGGGGTGTTTTAGGTAAGGGAGGTTTTAAGAGAAGAGTATAAAGGGGAAAACAATAAAAAAGAGGTGTGATGAGTGATTTTAGGGGTGCCATTAGTTCATCCC
>JAOXJP010226858.1:0-11408 GCA_025762735.1 Platanus orientalis | reverse complement strand
CTATAATGCACCACATGCAAGCTTACAGTCACACTCTTGTGACTGAGATTACATCACTCCATCGTATGACAACTCTACATATAGTACCCCTATAAGTGATGTGTCCAACATCATCCATAATTATAAAGTTTTAAGTCTACAAGAACTAGATTATCAGATCTCACCATACATTCTAATGTGTCTGACATCCTACTATGTTACCTGGGGACTACCTATCTCATCTCATGAGATCAAATAATTACCCATATCAAGAATCTAAAAATGTGATAATGGAATAAAAAGTTATTATTAATTTAAATAATTAATTGATCATGTCCATATTTTATGTGAATGGCTTTGTTAGGACATACATTTCCAACAACCTATTAAGAACATTTCATTTTGCAATATTTCCCAAAAATATTATTGTAAAGCATAAGAGGGGTTTCATTTATATGCAAAAATTATTTTACTATTAAGAATACATATAACACAAGATGTTGCTGTTGAAGCATGTTCTTCCCCCTTAGTATATTGAGTTGTTATTTTTATGAGATATTTTCTATGATAAGTAAAAGTGACCCAATTAGATTTCCCCCTTAAATTTATACATAATTTTCTTATAGTGTCCAAAACTCAAGGTGAGATTCCAAAGAATTTTACTATAAGCTCATCAAGTTAAATATTTTACTATAAGCTCAAAGCAATGATGCAAATAGAAGAAATATCAATAACTTTATTGTTATTTCTCCCATTTTATCTCACAACTCTTCCATTTCATGCTTTCTCTCTCCCTTAATATATGTATTTTTTTAATAGAGAGTAACATTAAATGAAATAATACACCAATTAAGAGCAGTCAATAAAAAAAGCATGAAATTAGAAATTATAATTTAAGCTTCTAAGATCAGTAGCCTTCATCCATACTTGTTATAAAGGAATTGTCTTACATCTTTTAATTTCCTCTATTTGCTTTCATTTTTTCTTTGATTTTGACTTTTAGGATTTAAGTCAATCATATTTTATCTTTTTACATTCAAATTTTAAATACCCTTTCATACCATAATAATAACACTCAATGTGTCCTTTAGAGCTTGAGATATTAAAATTTGAATTCTTTTGGACCTATATATTCTTACCCACTTGAATTGGGTATTTTCCTCTATAACTAGCATTCTTAGGTCTAACTTCAATATAAGGAATCTTGTTTGATTTTGAGACATTATATCCATAGTCAATTCCATGCATATCACCCTTAAACTTGCTCATGTTTAACATGTTTTCAAATTTATCCTCACCTTGAGCAATAATTCTAAGAGATTTTTGGTTTTTTCTTCTAAGGCTTTGACTTGACTTTCTAAGTTTTTTTGTCCTCCCTTGAAGTATTTAATTTGACTCTAAAAGTCTTTTCTTTTCTTCTTTTTCTTAGAAAGTAAAAAATTTTCTTCTTTTAATTGATTTTTTAAAGATTTTACTAACTCTTTTAGTTTTTCATTTTCTTGAGTTAGTTTGTTGTTTTCTTGATATAGCTTCTTTAGGAGAATATATGGGTTATAATTTATCAATTAACTTCTTATTTCCCTTTTTAAGTCTATAGTTAGCTTTTGCTAACTCTTCACTTTCCAAGAGAAGCTCATCATAAACTTCCTGAAAGTCTTTGTCACCTTCTTCATCTTCATCCTCTTCACTTTCCAAGAGAAGCTCATCATAAACTTCCTAAAAGTCTTTGTCACCTTCTTCATCTTCATCCTCACTATAACACAATTTTTCTTCACTACCATCTTGGAATTTAGTTAGGGGAGTCAACGCCATATATGTGAGTGAAGATTTATCTTCACTACTCAAATCATCGTCTGATTCATCGGACTCATCTCTCTATATAGCAATCATAGCCTTTTTCTTGATTTTTTTTTTCTTCTTATTGGTATATTCAGAAGCTATATGACCAAAACCCTTGCATTCGTAGCATTGGACATCACTTAAGATTTTCTCATTTCTTATAGTATTTCCACCAAATTTTCTTTTAAGAAGAGAATTTACCATGATTTCTGTAAAATATTTTATTAATTTCCTATCAACTTCTACCTCCTCATTGTTAGTTTTCCCAACCTGAAGAGCTAAGTCCTCTTTAGGAGGTTGGAGTTTTAACTCAAAGGTTTGCAAGGATTCAACTAATTCTTTAACTTTAATTGTATCAAAGTCCTTGCTTTCCTTAACAGCTGTAACCTTGGGATGGAATCTCTCTGGGAGAGATCTTAGTATTTTTCTCACAACCTTGGAGTTTGATACTTTTTCTCCAAATCCTCTAATTGAATTAACTATATTTTGGAGCTGAGTATATAATTCAATGAAGTATTAAGTCTCTTCCATCTTAAGAATCTCAAACCTGGTGGTCAACATTTAAAGCTTGGATTGCTTCACTGTACTAGTCCCTTCATGGGTTACCTCTAGGAGATCCCACACTTCTTTGGCGGTATTAAGATGATAAATTCCTTAAAATTTATCAGAGTTGACTGCACACACAATTGCATTTAATGATCTATAGTTAGCATTAAATGCATTCTTTTGACTAGTATCCCATTTACTAACGTCATTCTTAGTAGGAGCAGTCCAACTTATAACTATTGAGTTCCAGATAACAATGTCATGAACATTAAGAAAAATGTGTATTCATGCTTTCCAATAAGCATAATTAGACCCATCAAAGTAAAGAGGTCTATCTGTGGACATACCTTCTGCCATTTCGGATGTCAAAGATCTTTTGTTCGTATTATTAAGCCCAATTAGAGTAACCTTGCTCTAAAACCAATTAAAATTCCAATAAGGAATTTGATATCTGAAATATGATCTTAGAGGAGGTGAATAGGACTATGCTAATTCTTTTTAATTTCTTCCTAACTGTCCACCCTATCAATTTTTATAGTCCACAATATAATTGTCTTAATTAATGAATGTATGATGATTCAACTTAATAAGGTTAGCAATATGCTCAGTTATTCAATTTACACATAAAATAAATATAGATAGAAAATTGAATTGAACAATATAAGATAACTTAATCACACATGAGACAAAGTTTATAATGGTTTGGTTAATCTAGGCCTACGCCCACTATCCAAAAGCTCACATTTGAGCTACTTTAATTTTTATTAATAGTTCACACACTATTACAGGAAAATTAATAAACACAACAATATATCTTAACTTAGTGAACTCTGGTCACTGTCAATAGATACTCGGTGGCTCCGACGAGTGTAAGAAAACCTTTGGTAGCTCTAAATAAGGTGTAATCACATTTAAAAATGTAGTTTAGTAAGAAAACTTAATTCCCACAATATACACCTCTTAGAATGCTGATTTGCAACTATAGTTTCAGCAATAATCCCTTCATTTAAGAGTGATTCAAGAATTTTAGTTATTGCCTCTCAAAGGCTAATATTCAAGTTAATGCTCAATACTAATTCCAACAATTTGTGTAAAATGAGACATTTCAATAAATGCCTCTTAAAGGCTAGTATTAAAATTTAGTCTCAAGTATTTAAATATCCGTTATCAAATATAGACAAAGGTGTTATATATTTTTCTTCTTAAATATTCAATTTAAAGATAATTAATTAGCATAAATGTGGTTGCCTCTATGAATGCCAATATTCCAATTAATACCATAAGTAATCTAAGCTTAAATCAATCAAGTTCTAACACCTAGCTTTAATATTAACACAAATACAAAGCCAAGTTTTGATTTACCTCTTTGTGGATCTAGAACTTGGAGCTTTTTGCAGTTTATAGGTTTGAAACCCTAGTGCACGACCTTCTTTGATTTAATGCATCAATCAAGTAGAAGAGATCATGGATAGACTTACCCAATCATAAAAAATGAGAGATACCTCTCTCCTTTTACACAACTACAAACCTTAGCTTGTTCTTCAAAGAATTTGCCAATAGAATGAATGCAAATCTAAAATGACAAACAAGATTTATATATTCGAGGGTTTGATCTCTATTTATAGAGTTTTACAAACCCTACAAGTAGATATGCAATGGTCACAAGATCCCATAAATATGGAATTATTTTTCTCAAAAACCAAGTCATAATTTCAAAAATTTTGACTTGGGATTGATCTTAGAAATCTCAGGATCGATCCTGGGTGCAAGCCTGAGCAAAACATAGAGTTTTTTTTTTTTTTTTTCATTTCAGGATTGATCCTAGGTTTTCTAGGATCGATCTTGAATTTCTAGGATCGATCTGGAAATCTCAAAGATCGATCATGGATCTCCAAAAATGCATATTTAGGCTCTTAAGCCTTTGTTCTTGCTCCTAGAAGCTCTAGGATCATTCCAAACCTCTTGGGCCTTGCCCAAGTGGCCTTTGCATTCGTCTTTTTGGTCCATTACATTGATTTTACAATTATGAGCTTATTTAGATCAAATTTGAGTGAATCTTCCTCTCTATGTCCATGTGTGGTCTTCTAAACACATCCAGGCTAGGTTTGGTCAAACACACTTACACCACCCACTTTACCTTTGAAATTTACCTTTGGAATTCATTGTTGACTTCTTAAGGTAACTTTGTACTAGAACTTGAGACATCTTAAGTTCTTTAATGAGGTTTGTCTCTTGTGCTTATGGTCTTCTAGGCTTCTTTACTTGAAGCTTCTTCCTCTTTGACTTGGACTTACATAACGTATAAATTTATAAATACAACCCTTGTAAGACCAAGTACATAACCAAAACATACATGTACTGAAACAAGTTTTGGAATGGATTAACAAAACATAATTTATACTTAACAATCTTCCCCTTTGTCAATTCCATGACAAAACTTTCAAATCATAAAATTACAAAATGAATCCTAATACATGTTATCTACCCATACACTTTCCCATATTAACTATCTCCCTCTTTTTGTCATGAGTTGACAAAGTATAGCTCATTCCTCAAAATATGGTTTCATCACCTATGTCACATCAATAAAAATACACTTTCCTCGAAAAAGGCAATCAATTCTTATATAAGAGTGGCACTTCAACAATTAAGGATAATATAACTATCAAGCTCAAGTTTAGTCCAATTTGTTTTTACTATCTGGCACATGATATCAATGGGATAATTCAAAAATGATTTTACAATAAAATGCAACTCTCCCCCTTAGTAGATATTGTTGTTTTACTTCTTTGAGAAACTTTAATTTTTGATTATTTTTAATAAAAATTCAAATCATGAACATGATTTCTCCCCTAATCACCATATGAAATACTACGATTTAAATAAAGGAAGTTAAAGAAGAATACCTCATCGGCTAAACCAGACACAAGATGATGATCCGACCAGCCTCTAAAGCATCCACACCTGCTCTAGAATTCTCCGCACTTCTCCCAACCTCATAAAAGGTATAGGTCCCATCCTAAACGTGGATAGCTTTTTTATAGAGTTTTTGAGAAGCTAAAGTAACTTTAGGGGGTGTGGGATCCTTATAGGATTCTTATCCTTAGGCTATGGGGCCCAGTATCCTTAATTAAGCCAAACTGCATTAAAGATACTCTATCTTTTATTAATTATAAACTAGCACATCACAAATTGCAATAATCCATGCTGCATATCGCAACTGACCTCCCAAAAATAAGAAAATAATAATGAGGCCTTTCCTTATAGATATGTTACAAATATGTCCTTCCACTATACAATATTTGTAACATCCCGCATTCTACTTGAAGTGTAGAACTATAATTTTATCCCATAAGGGTAAAATTGTCATTAAACATATATTAGACAGACCTTAGAGTGGTTTAAGAACCATTTGAACTAAGCTTGAAGTGTAAGACCCAAGTTAGATCATGAACTTATCAAGTTCAAAAGTTATCCTAATGACGTATTGGGATAACTTCTCGTGCCCACTGACACTAATCTCAGGTGAACTAGAGTATGAGCCATATCCTGTTGGAAATGTCTTCGAGTCTATTTCTAATGCATAAAATGGTTTATAATTCAGAGTTTTGTAAAGAAAGTTATGACCGATTTACTGAAGAGTGTTTGTATCATGATCGATCATGAAACCTTATTTTTAGTCTGATCGATCACAAATAAAGCAATGAGATCCTCGGGTGATTCATGTTTGATCATTGATCTTGTGATCGATCATGACATGTCCAAAAATGTTGAAAAGTCTTGAAAATTACATTTTTATACCATTTTTAACGTGACTTGCTCCCATTGGACCCTCACACATGTGAGATCTCATCCTGCACATATTTTAAACCTTAATAACACTTCATTTAGGTCATTTAGCCTCCTTAAAATAGAAAGAGAGAAAAAAAAGATAAGAGATTTGGGAGAAATGAGAGAATAATCTTCTTCTCTAAGCTTGGGTAAGTTACTAGAACCTATATCTAGCCTAAAATAGTTGTAGCTTTTCATTTTCTACCTTAGTTCATGTATTCTAACTATGAAATACCTTGTTTACTCATAAAAGGGGAAAATTTGGACAAAGACAATGAAGTTTTGGAGGTGGATTCCCTGCAAATCAAGAGTTAGAAGTTTGAATAAATAGTTATACAAAACTTATTCCATTTTTTGTTCATTTTAGGTTCCTTGAAGTCTTGTAATGGTAAAGTCTTGACGCTATAGTTGTTTTCTCTCATGTTTGTGAACCTCTTTGCTAAGATCTTAAAAACCCCACCTATTGCGGTGATTTGTGATGAGATCTTGTCATTTTATGCTAGGATCTTAAAAATCCATAATTTATACTATGAATAAAAATGGATTTGCATGCTACCTATATGTATTTCTTTGAAATGATGAATCTCATGCTTTGGAAATGTTTGTAAACTAGAATTTCATAATTATATAGCTTCCATGAAGGTATTGATGGATGATCTGCTTGATTGCCATGACTAGTATGATTATTTGAGTTGGTGATAAACCTCTCTTAAATATGAAGCATGTTGATCTCCATGTAATGATATTAGCATATTTTTGTGTATAAATTGCTTAGAAAACTCTATAAAATGATTCAAGTAAGATATACTTTGAGATGGTAAAGATTAAGTTTCCCTCTTAAATTTTCTATGAATTTCATTAATTATTGCACTCTACATGTTTGATAAAATGTCTCTTAATGTTTTTCTTTACTATTTACATATTTCTTGGATGTCTTTGGATTCCTTACATGAGCCTAATGCCTCTTATGATAAATCATTTCAAATATATATTGGTTCATGGCAATTTATGATGCTCTATTGACTTCTTATGTTAGTTCATTAATTCTTGCACTTTACATGTTTGATAAAATGTCTTTTACAGATTTTTTATATTACTCTCTTTCGATTCCTTACATGAGCTTATTGTTCTCTTTGGTTATAGAAATTTCATGGATTCCCATATTAGAATCTTAGAATCCATGTGTATATATTTGAAAATATATGTAGGGTTGCATGACTTCCCTTATTGATAATGTTAAAGAATCATTTATTTATGTTGTACATATTTTTTATCTTGCTAACATAGTTATATCATGAGAATATGGTTGTCTCTTACGTTATGATTATGTAATATACTTAGTAATGATAAGGTAAGTTAAGATGGATAAAAGTGGACAATATGTGAAATGAATAAAGGATAAGACAAGTAGGGAAAGTAAAGACAAGTGTCTAAATTATGAAGGCTCCACCATTGAGAGATAAATGATGACTAGTATTAAGTGAGAAGTAAAAGTGACTAAGATATAAAGGATGGGAAACATGATAGCCTTCCCATTGAAAATACAATTCAATGGCAAAGTATGATGACCCTCCCATTTGGGACATAAACAATGATATGACGACCCTTTCATTGGGGCATAAACAATTGTATGACGGCCCTCCCATTGAGGCATAAACAATGGTATGATGACCCTCCCATTTTGGACATAAATAATGTTATGACGACCCTCCCATTTGGGGCATAAATAATGGTATGACAACCTTCCCATTTAGGGTATAAATAATAGTATAACAGTCCTCCCATTTAGGGTATAAATAATGGTATGATGGTCCTCCCATTTGGGGTATAAACAATGGTATGATGGCCCTTTCCCATTGGGGTATAATGTAATGGTATGATGGACCCTCTATAAGGTAAAATGTAATGACAATCTTTCCATTGAGAATAGATTTTAATGGTAAAAGATGATGACCCTTGCCATTATGGAATAACACAATGTACCAAGGTATGAAGTAAGGTTAAAGGTCCCACTATTGGAAAACATAAAGTTTGTAAAAAGATAAGAAAAGTTATAAGAAAATAAACTGTGTCTAGACAAAAAATGGAAGTACAGAGACTTTAAAAGTAATGAAAAATTTATAAACTATGTAAGAACAAGTAAAATGATGACCGTTCCATTAGGGGTAATAATGCAATAGTATGATGTCCCTTCCATTAGAGAAGAAACAATGGTATGATGGTGTCCCTTAGGATTAACGATAATACAATATGTTGTAAGTGAAAGAAAAATATAAGAAAGTGTATGATGGTGAAGAGAAAGTGTAAGAAGGTGTAAGAAAGTGGTACCAAGTAAACATGAACAAGCGAAAACGACCTTAAAGGCCCTACTATTGAGATTGAAACTGTGTTAGAAAAGAATGAAACACTCATAAAACACATAAAAGGAGTGAAACCATTATAGGAAGAAAAAAAATTATAAGAAAGAATGTTAATGAGAGAATAAAGACATAAGTTTCAAAAAAACAAAAGACAAAGTAAAGTTATAAGTCATGTAAAGTAAGAAAAGTATCAAGACAAGGAAATTGAAACATCTAAGTTTTACAAATAGGAAAGAATCATAAGTTATGTAAAAAAGAAGGTTTCATGAAAGGGAAATAAAGTGCATAAGCTATTAATGATAATACAAATCTATAATACAAGTAAGAAAAAAAGATGTTAAGAAATGAATGAAAGCTCAAAATATTTAGAAGAACATAAGTTCCTAAACTATGTAAGAAAAATTGAGATGTATATAGGTTCACTCATTGGGTTACAATTTAATGCTATGAAAATCAATGATAAGTGTCAAATAACTAATGAAAAGTGATAAATAAATGTTGTGACAAGGACAATGGAAGCTAATAAATGATAAGTGAATGTATGATGAATGATAAGTAACAAGTAATAAGGTGAATGATAAGTACTAAGGTAATGATAGATTTATTGAATATGAAAGTAGAATTTCATGTATCATTTTACAAAAGTATTATTATGATTATTAGTTGCTTAAGAATGATGCATACCTAGTTTAAAATCATGATTTGTGTATGAATATTCATATTACGAAAGTATAGTCTATGCATGAGAAATGAATAGGAATGCTTATTGAGATGCACATTAAATATCTTTAGTATGGTTGGATTATGAAATATTTACCATGTAATTGTAAGTATATATTACCATGTATGTTGTCATGCAGATACATGAGAAGAATGTCATGTATAAATAGAATTATGTCTATTGCCATATGTAGGTACTAGAAAAATGCCATGAATAAGTATAATCATGCATAGTGTCATGCATAGAAAATAGAAGAATGTCATGTATAAGTATAATCATGCATAAAAAATAGAAGAATGTCATATATAAGTAAAATCATACATATTGTCATGCATAAATATTAGAAGACAATCATAAAAAAATAGAATCATGAGTATTGCCCTACATAGTTCTTACATGAAGCATGATGATGAGTATATAGTTTGTATGATGAGTAGTAGAAGATGTATGTATACTAGCACATGCCTACTCATTAGAAATTGGTATATATTTTATATGAAGATATATTCAGTATTTTTATATTGAAAGATCGTGCTTTACCCGTCTGATTTTCACAGTAGGTTTTGTGTATACCTATTTATGAAATGTGGATCTCACCTATTCATACCATTTTTCTAAGTGAGTTTTAGTGTAGGTATGCTTTCTAGGGTACCTAGAGGTTGAAGGAAAGACACATGGTTGATGTTTCTCTTCTTTAACAGTTTCAATTTCATTTAGACACTTTATGTCATGTATTAAACCTTTTGGGATGTATTAAGGTTGAAGTTCAACTTTTTGAGACTTCTAGTTTTACATTTAAGATGTAATGATAAAGATTTTAACTCCTATTGATGATGGGAGATTAGTGACATGATAGTTAGTATGCTTTTATGTCATGGTTTATGATCGTTGCACCTTTAAGTTTATGATGTTAATGATAATTTATTCTTATTCTACTGCATATGATGAGTTTAAGGTTAAGTTTCTATAGATAAAGAAAAATGCAAAAAATTTATAATGATTTGATTATGGGTCTGATTAGTAGCAATTTGAATTCACACCTAAATAAGGTAACGAAATTTTAGGTCATTATGATATTCCCTAATGACCTTCAGAATGATTAAATAATCACTATCTAACCTATATAGTCATTAGAACATTATCATTAGAAACTTTATGAATTAATTAAACATTTAAAAACATTTATTTGATAAAATATTTTTCAAAATTAAATAAATTTGTTATAATATAATTTTGAGAACATTTGACAAACACATTATCAAGAACCACTGGCATTAGATTTTCATGTCCAATTAAATCACATATTTCTTAAACTGAATATTCTCCCATTTACGGGTAATGGATTCCTTGTTGGGCATTGGAATAATCTCAAGTATCATGTAGGCTATCCAAGCTACCCATGATATAGCCTCCAATTAGGCATCATTGGTTGGTAGCTTAAAATAACTAACATGACAACTTAGAGAAATACAAACCCCTCGGATCTAAGGACGAGTTTGTAAATTTAAATTATATTTATCCTGATAGTGATGTTTTACCAAGTGTGTTCATAATAGATCCCTTTAATGCATTTCTATAATGCATCACATGCAAGATTAGAGTCTCACTTCAATGACTGAGATTACATCACTCCATCGTATGACAGCTCTACATATAGTAGTCCTATAAGTGATGTGTCCAACATCATTCATAATTGTAAACTTTCAAGTTGACAAGAACTAGATTATCAGATCTCACCACACATTCTAATGTGTCTGACATCCTACTATGTTACTTGAGGACCACCTATCTCATCTCATGATATCAAATAATTACCCATGTCAAGAAACCAAAACATGTGACAATGGAATACAAAGTTATTATTAATTTAAATAATTAATTAATCATGTCTATATTTTATGTGAATGGCTTTGTCAGGACATACATTTCCAACAACCTATTAAGAGCATTTCATTTTGCCAATATTTTCCAAAAAATTTACTATAAAGCACAAGAGGGGTTCCATTTATATGCAAAAATTATTTTACTATTAAGAATGCATATAACACAAGATTTTACTGTTGAAGCATGTTTTTCACCCTTAGTATATTGAGTTGTTATTTTTATGAGAGATTTCCTATGATAAGTAAAAG
>JAOXJP010226857.1:0-11408 GCA_025762735.1 Platanus orientalis | reverse complement strand
AACACAGATTTACCTCATATACATTGATATTGCAAGATGTACCAGTTGTGGATGCTCTTTCTTATGAGCTGATGTGCCTTTTCTTCCATAATTTGAAACACAACAAAGATTGCTTTTCTTCTCCTTTTGATATTCGATGTAAAACACTTGCATAGTGATCACAAAAGTATTTGCAATAGCACAAGATCAATCACTCATTAGCAACTAGGTTTTTCGGCGTTCAAACTAGCCTTTCTTCTCAAACAAGAATTATCTCTTTTACGTATTGGTCTCTCGTTTGATCCTAGGGTATTATTACCCTTTAATAAAGCTAAGCCTAATCTCAATCCATAGGATTAGAATACTTTCTAACGGACAAATCCTGAGAAATCTCATATTAGAATCTCTAAAATAAAGTATGATTTTTATGAGATTCACAGTCGTGATCGATCACACTTTTTCATGATCGATCACGAAAGTGTGATCGATCAGGCTTAAGGATCACAACTCTCGGGAAATTTCAAAATGTACTAAATTTTCACTTGTGATCGATCAGCCGTGATCGATCACAAAATATGTGATCTATCAGGGTCTATTTTTTTTGAATTTTTCTATTATGCTTTTTTTGGTTTGATTCTTTTTATCCAAAATTGTTGGGACCAACACCAATGCCTTAAGACCCTTTTTACTACTTGACACCCCATCTTAGGTTTACTTCTAATTGCTTTAGTGCATTGTGCAAAGTGTGGGTACTTTCCAAGGTTGTGTTTGTCATGAGCATTCCTTCAAATTTACTTTGTCAATCTTCAACTTTTGCATCTTTGAAATGAGTCTTCATCTTAAGTCTTGGTCTTGTTCTACACTTTCTTTGATTTGTCATTTGTCTTGGTCTTGTAGGTCTTTAGTACTCCATTGTCTTCTTCCTTTTGAGCTTAGAACACTATCTTGGACTTGACACATTACTTTACAACTCACATATTTTGACCATGAGATTGAAAATACATATTCTTAACACATGTTGATCATTCTTGGAAGCCATGGATAGAAGAGTCTGATCTTCAAGATAGTTCTTTATGTCAAGAAACCACGGCTCTCTGTTCAAATTAGTGGTTGCAATCTAAAGACAATAAGTTGGCTCATTTTTCTGCTCAATCTCAATTGGTGTCATCTCTGCCCCTTGAGGGATATCAATCATTGAAACTAACATGGCCAAACCATCAAGGAAGTTGTTCCTTCTTCTGCCAATATAGTTAAAAGTCAAGTACTCAAAACTCTTGGAAATGATCTGTAGACATTCATGATAATCTAATAACTTCTCCTCTCGGATGAACCAATCTCCAGTTGCTTGAAAGATAACAAGTGTTGAATTTTTATAGACTTCTAGTTCATCAATACCAAGATCAATAACTACTTTCAAACCAATGATGCAAGCTTCATATCCGGCTATATTGTTGGTGCATGGGAAGTATAGTCTTACTGCAGTTGGAATAAGGACACCTATAGGGGAAATGAGTAGGGCTCCAATCCCACAACCTAACTGATTGATGGCTCCAACGAAGCACATTTTCCATCTGACAACCTTATTTGATTTGACTTCAACACAAAGTATATGCTCATATGGGAAGTCGAATTTCAAGGATGAAGGTTCATCTACTGGTTCATATGCTAAGAAGTTGGCTATGGCTTGCCCCTTGATAGCTTTCTATGAGACATAGGTAATGTCGAATTCAGATAGCATCATGAGCCATTGGGCAGTTCTTCCTATGGTTGTGGGTTTCTCGAATAGATACTTGATGGGATTTATCCGAGAGATTAGAAATACTTTGTATGAAAGGAAGTAGTGCCGAAATCTCTTGGTGACATAGACTAAAACAAGGAAGGTCTTCTCAAGAGGCATGTATCTGCTTTCGTAGTCAATGAAATGCTTGCTCAGATAACAGATGGCCTGTTGTTTCTTTCCTGTCTTGTCATGCTGTCCTAGTACACATCCCATAGAATTGTCTTATACTGTTAGATATAAAATCAGCGAGCGATTTAGCTCTGGAGAAATTAATACAGGTGGGCTTAGCAGATACTTCTTTTGATCTTATCAAAGGAAACTTGGCAGTCGTCATTCCATTGGGTTAGAACATTCTTCCTTAGTAGTTTGAATAAACGCTCACAAATAGGAGTGAGTTGAGCAATGAAGTGACTGATGTATTGAATGTGGCCCAAGAAGCTACATACATCCTTCTCCGTGCAAGGTGTAGGCATTCCAATGATTGCTTTGGCTTTAGAGGGATCAACTTTTATGCCTTTTTCACTGATGATGAAGCCTGACAACTTTCCATGAGAGGCTCTGAAGATGCACTTATTCATATTCAACTTCAGTCTATATTTCCTCAATCGGACAAACAGTTTTCATAGATGCTTCAGATGATCTTCTCTGTGATGGGACTTGACAATCATATTGTCAATATAAACTTCCATCTCTTTGTTGATCATGTCATTGAAGAGGGTAGTCATGACTCGTTGATATGTTGCCCTGCATTCTTGAAACCGAAAGGCATTACTTTGTAGTAGAATATGCCTTAAGGGATCTTGAAAGCAGTTTTCTCACGGTCTTCTTTATACATCTTGATTTGATTGTAACCCAAGAACCCATCTATGAAGGACATCATCTCATGTCCGATAGTATTGTCAATGAGCATTTCAATGTGGGGTAATGGAAAATCATCTTTGGGACTAGCTTTGTTCAAGTCTCTATAATCGATAAACATTCGGACCTTGTCATCCTTCTTGGGTACAAGGACGATGTTGGCTAACCATTGGGGATATTGGGCAAACAAAAGAAAGCCAACATCTAGTTCTTTTTGGATTTCTTCTTTGAGGGCTAGGGACCATTCTGGTCGTAGACGCCTAGGCTTTTGCTTGATAGGATGAATATTTGGGTTAGTGGGAAGCTTATGGGTGACAAGGTCTATGTCCAAACTAGGTATGTCTGCATAGGTCCATGCAAATATGTCAATGTACTTTAGAAGTAAATTTAATAAGGCATGCCCCAGATCTGAAATGCTAGGGGTTCCAATTTTCACGATTCTTGGCATGGTTTCTGACCCAAGATTGATCTCTTAGAGGTCATCTACCGATGGAAGATTTTGGTTCTCTTAGTGTTCAAAGGCCTCGATCACCTATTTCAAGATTATTTCCTCATCATTCCAATCTTCTTGTTCTTGTTTTGAAAGAAAATATTTTAATATGAATTTACATAAAAAGGGTATTTAATACCCGAGAAGCAACTAGACTTGGAATCAAACTCCAAGTTGCCTACAAACCCGATGTTTGTACTGATCACAAGCTTAGTAAAGTTTGTTCAGTTGGGATCATGTCGTGCATAGTTTTGGTCTTAGGGGTGGACCAAATTTATATTTTTTTTGAAAAGTAGCTGAGCCTAAAGTTACTCTCAGGTTGCCTACATACTTGACTTCTAAGCATAAGTGCTTTTGAAAATATTGGTCTGTCAAGATCAAGCCGCACGTAGTTCCTTGACTACAAGGGTAAAGAAAGCAGAAAAATGTTTTTTCAAAATGCGATTAGGCCTGAAGCTGTCTCAGGTTTTCTACGTACCCTTTACAAGTGGACTAGTCTAATGCTTTGACAATTATGAGTCAGTAGGGATCAAGTCTACATAGTTCTTATTACAAAGTGGTGAAAAGAAAACACTAAAAAAGCTTTTGAAAATATAAACAAAGATGGGAAGGTCGGCTTTTCCTGGTCTCTTTCCTCAATCGATCAATCCATCACCTAGTCCTGGTCCTCTACTATGGTGGAGTCAGCTTGTTCGATCTGCTCTTTAGCGTCCACAGGTACCCATGTCTCTAGCATGTTGACCTAGTCAGGGTCAAGCTCATCTAAGTTTAACTCTCCACTTGCAATTACTGATTATAGTGCTTTCATGATGTCAATTGGGAGAGAGAATAGACTTAGGTGAGCTAGGTTGTCCTCCCTATGTTCTGAGGTGTTGAGGGTTGAACTTTCCCGACCTTAGGGATAAATGGCTTAGAACTAAACATGTGAGTATGAGGAGCAACCTCAAGATGATAAGTAGGTTGTTGACTGATGATTGGAGGGTGAATAATGATTAGTTCTATTGGATTATGTTCTGTGCTGAGCTTAGGTGGTATTGTCTAAGTTGGTGGTTCAATTGGAAAAGTGATGCAATTCTTAGGTAGCCTAAAAGTGGATACAAAGTGTTGTGCAGCCTAGCAGCTGATTTTCTTTTTCTTATTCTTCTTGAACTGATGCTTAATCTGAGGTTTGAACCCTAGGCCTGCTTTGTATGACACCCTTATGGCTTTGATAAGGTTCTTTCTACATTGAGAGAATTTTCCAAAACCCTTATCTAGCTTGAACTTCATCTTGAGCATCATGTGGAACTTTGGTGGAAGTATTTCAGCCTTCCTCTTCAGATTTATTGCCTCTCTCTCTATATGCACAACCTCAAACTAATACGAGGTGAAAGTATTTGGAGCTTACAAGTTCTGAACTCTCAATATCTTTTGTCATGTCATTGTAATTACATCTGTATTTGCTAGTATTGTGATGACCTTGTTATCAATGATAAACTTCACCTTTTGATAGAGAGTGGATGGGATGGCACCTACCTGTGAAGGAGGATGGTATGCTTAGCACTTGGAACTGAACTTGGAACATTATCCCTTTTCTCACTAGGGGAACGTACACTTCTCCTTGTCCACAACTGACTGAGTTATCGAAGGCCCTTATGTCACATGGGTTGGGTTTCACACAATCTGAGGGGACTCCTAACATATCCAACATATCTTTCGTACAGATATTGAGAGCATATCCATTGTCTACCAAAATAAGAGGGATACACATGTCAAAATGGTGTGCCATGATGTAGATGGCTCTGTTATGCATGTTGTCGCCTTCGGGAATCTCATCCTCTGAAAATGTTATAACTCATGGCGTTGATACTCTGGCCACCATATTTTCCAACCTCTCTAGTGTAATCGATGCATCCATAAAGGACTTTTTGAATATGGTCAAAAACCTTTCTCTATGTTGTTCGAATGTTAACAAAAGGCCAAAAATTAAAACCTGTACTGGTGTCTTCGACAATTGTTCGATCAAGAACAGGTGAGACTTTCGAATAGCTGCTTCGAAGATCTCGTTTTCTCTCATTTCCTCTTCCTCTTTGGTTTTCATTTGTACTTCTGTCTCAACTTCTTCCTCTATCATCTTTTCTTTCCTTTTGCCCTCGAGATGCAGATATGTAACTGGTTTGGAAACTCTATCTGATCTGGTAATGAAGGTCATGAGTTCTTCCAACTAACTTTTGATAGCTCGGGATTTGCTACTTCTCCCACTAGATAGCTCAATGGGACTCAATTCAGCAAGTATTGTATTCTAGTAGGTGGAGGGATGTTGATGACTTAGTATGGGGATGAAAGGTTGGTGAGTTGTGCATACAATGATGGTGGTGGGATGATATGGGGGGATGAGAATGGGTCATGGGTTGCTGAACCCTCTCCATACATGTCTATGTAAGGAGGAAGGACCATTGTTGAGCTATCTGGGGCCATATCCCACATTTGTGCTAGCAGATGCTCATATTCAGGAGGAGGAATAGGTGTGGGTGAGTGTCCATTCAGGGTGGACACTTAGTGTCAGGCAAGAAAATGACTTTCTTAGGCTCTAAAATTTTGGTGATGAAACTGGAGGGATTGAACTTGGTGCTGGTGAGACTAATCATATTAATCCCTTTCGGAGACTAGTGGTCAGGGAATGGATTCTAGATGATGTTTGAATTGGGTGGAGGATTGGTGGGTGTAGGGTCAAATGATACTTTACCCTCATCGATCAGGTCTTGTATGTCATGTCTTAGAGTGTAGCACATGTCGATGGTATACCATGAAAACTGATGGTATTCACAATGTTCCGCTATATTGTAGCGGTAGGGCAGAGGGTAAAGTATAGGTCTCGGGTCAATCGGTTACAATAACTTCATCTTGATAAGATATTCCATTATGTACTTGTAGGAATATAGTAATGGGGTGAACTTCCTTCTTTTCTTCTCTTCTCTCGGTACACTCTGATATCTGGGCTGGTATAATTGTTGTGTTTGGGGAAGAATGATGTTCATGGCTACTAGATAGCTTTGGGTTGGTTGTGGTTAAGGTAGAACATAACCAATGTTCTAATTGGGCCGAGGCACTTCAATGGCTTGGATAAAATTTGCTTCTGGTTTGGTAATGGCTACCTTCTTTAGCACGGTTCTGGTGAAACTGGGAAGGGCGAGCGGTGCATCTTGTACCAAACCTACCTTGAAGCCCAATTCTACCTTTGCAGCTTTGTCAACAACCTCGAAAAAGTTGCTCTATGAAGTGGTCAAGAGCATCAGTGGGTAGGTGGGACCCAATGTCCTCATGAAAGTGGATAATATGTTCTCCTCGGATATAGGGTGTTTCAAGTTGGAGGTTTTCAATCTCCACCAATAAGCAAAGTCCCTAATACTCTCTCCCGTGATAGGTCTCATTCCTTCAACCTCTTCCCTAGTCGGTAGCATCTCAAGATTGAATCTGTAGTGGTTAAGGAATGACCGCATCAGGACCCTCCATGTACTGATATTGCTCTTCTCCTGGCTTGCCAACCATTTCCGTGCATTCTTCTTTAGACTCTAGCCGAACATCTGATATGCTCATCCTGTCCCCATTGGAACATAGCATTGCAATACATGCGAAAGTGCATCCTGGGGTAGGTGGTACCATCATATTTCTCAATATTTGGCATTTGAATGTTTAGTGGTAGCACACCCCCGGGGTGCATGTAAAGATCCTTGAAGTCCATGGAGATAGGGAACTGCCCCCTTTCATCAGCTCTACTTTTGCTGCGAGCTTGGCTAGCTTTGCACTAGTCTCATCATCCTTAGGAGGAGCCATAGTCCCATTTCCCTTTCTGTTGGATGTCGATGACCCATACCGCTCTTCTAGGTCAAAGATGGCATGGTGTTCCAGCTTCATGTAGGTGGTAGTAGTCTGAATTAGGGTTGTGACATAAATGGGGCCTTGTGTAAATGTCTAGCCAATAGGCAAAACTTGCTGAACAACACTGGAAGATGGCGGTTTAGAGACTGTACTTTGTCTTTAAGGCCCTCCTTGCTTCAACAAGTATTCAAACATCAGTTTCTCAAACTCAGTGAGTGTAGGGATTTGAGGCTGCTCACTGGTATTGGGTTGGATATGGGGTAGTAGAGAAGTTTGGGCTGATGAGGAAGAATAACCATGCTTAGGGGTGGATGTCCAACCATGCCGGGACATGAAGTCCCCCATTAATCGTTCCACTTTAGATTTGAACCCATTTGGGAGGACGTCTTTAGGACCCGTCGTGCTGGGAGGTGGGTTTCCTAAGGATACCTTTGCGAGGGTAAAAGGTGTGGTGCCATAGGCGGAGGCATTGACTTGTTGGCCATGGCTTTGCTATGTTGTGCCTTCTTCTTCTACAGTCAAGTCTCTAGGGGAGCTATTGTAGCTTGCTTGACTGTGTTTTTAGAGGAATAGGATTGATTGTTATTATTTTGTAAGGTTCATTCTTGACATTCATTCATATTTGATAGCCATATACTTTTACAAGTGCATATGTCATACAGGTGAATTCATGTCCTTTAATTAACTACAAGATTTTTGGAAAACAAAACTGTGTACATGTATATATATATATATATATATATATATATATATATATCAAAAGTGATTACAAAAGGAGAGAGTATTTGCCCTAATACATTGGAAAAGTAAGCATAAGATGTAATCTAAAGATCAGGCACCACTGGAGGTGGTGTTGGAGGTGACACCAATTCGTAGCCCAAGGAGAAGATCTATTTTCTCAGCTCGTGAACTCATAATCATATCCATTGATCTTGTATGAAGGCCATGCTATTTCTAGGCCTCATCTCGATTCCCAAATCTTCGTGGGAAGTTATACTGTCATTGAGCTCACTTTTCAAGGAGTGAATGAGCTCAAATTGTGTTTTGTTCCAATGCTGGGTGCAATCACGTGAGACCTCAGCCTCTATATGCAACTGTGTCTCAGCTTCTAAAGCAACTTTGGTTTGGGCATGTAAATCCCGCTCCTCAAATAAATCTAACAATGCTTGCTCATACTCTACTTGAGTGTGAGAAAGCTCTGTATATGATGAAGATGTTGATTTGGTGCATGGTCTCTTGTTCAAAGAAGGTGATGCTACAGGGGTGGCAGGTTGTTTGATAGGCTTGTGAAGAAGCCAATGCTCATAGAATGATGTCATAGCTTGCACTTTTGAAGATGCTAGCTATGAATGCCTAATGACTTTGGTGTGCGAGGCATCCCATAAGAAAGTCAGTATAGATAATGCACGAGTAGATGTGAGATGGTCAAGCTTGAATATGTCTTCAAAGACCATAGGGAAATCGAAGAGATCTTGTCTAAGGGAAAATTGTCAAAGGACACGTATGGGTACATAAGGAGTACTCTGAAAGACTCCTGTGATAACCATGTAGGTGCGGTCCTTGGTTGCCAAGAGTGGGTAACGTGCTTTATGCCACTTGACTCGCTAGGTGATTTGTTCAAGGAGTACAATAGCTAGTATATCTTGATAACCACATGTTGTCACTTTGGTCGGCAAGGGATGGTTGTTGATATGTATCTGTACTGGAGTCAGGTCATGGCACATATAAGTCGGAAAAGATGAAAGGGTGGTCACGTGTTCCCCTGAGTGTGAGAAAGCTCTGTATATGATGAAGATGTTGATTCGGTGCATAGTCTCTTGTTCGAAGAAGGTGATGCTATAGGGGTGGCAGGTTGTATGATAGGCTTGTGAAGAAGCCAATGCTCATAGGATGATGTCATAGCTTACACTTTTGAAGATGTTAGCTATGAATACCTAGTGACTTTGGTGTGCAAGGCGTCCCATTAGGAAGTTAGTATAGACCATGCATGAGTAGATGTGTGATGATCAAGCATGAATATGTCAAAGACCATAGGAAAATCGAAGAGATCTTGTCTGAGGGAAAATTGTCGAAGGACACATATGGGTACATAAGGAGTACTCTAAAAGACTCATGTGATAACCATGTAGGTGCGGTCCTTGGTTGCCAAGAGTGGGTAATGTGCTTTATGCCACTTGACTCGCTAGGTGATCTACTCAGGGAGTACAACAACTAGTATATACTGATAACCACATGTTATCACTTTGGTCGGCAAGGGGTGGTTGTTGACATGTATCTGTACTAGAGTCAGGTCATGGGACATATAAGTCGGAAAAGATGAAAGGGTGGTCACGTGTTCCCATAGTCAGGCTTGTAAGAAAGCCAGGCAGTGACATAATCGACCCCAACAATGTCGAGCACAATGAGAGAGACTGGAGATCATCTCAGATATGATCATAGGTGTGAGGGTCTTCTTCTGTAGATGTTGCCTTATGATATTGAGTAAAACACCATTGATATGATGACGGCTAGGTGATAGCAAGAGTTGTCCTAGTACAACCAAGGTGAATGCTTTAAGTTTTATGGGGTTGACAAAATCACCAACTTTCTTCCAACCTTTTTCCAATAGAAGGTTGAAAGGGCAGTGTAGATATTCCACTGTAGCTTCCTTAAGCATGGAGGCTTTGGAGATGTCCAATGAGTGGAAGCCTTTGAGATAGCTAGGCTTATGGGTCATGATTACAACATTAATGCCAAGGCAATGTTCCCAACCTAGGAAGGACTCGAGTTCTTCGATGGTGGCTGTAAGCTCTTGTTCTCCGAAGTAGAAAACCATGGATGACGGATCTTGTCAGCACCCAAATTTTAACTCAAGTCTATAAATGGAGTCAGATGGTTTCATTACAGCATGAGATAGAACCATGGTCTAGAAACCCCTAAACTTTGAATAGGCAAGCATTCGAAACAAACATTCTAGTTGTAAACACAATGAAAGTACTCTCAATCATGATCATCTTGAATTTGCCAACCCTCATAAGTCTTCTCACATTGAAGCATCAAAAGGCTGACAAATTACCATTTTACCCCTACACCTTCAGAAGCCTAAATCAAACCCAATTAAATTCCAATTTTCAATTTCTCTACATCAACAAAGACATTTTGAATTTGCCAACCTTCATAAGCCTTCCCACATTGAAGCATCAAAAGACTGGCAAATTACCATTCTACCCCTACACCTATAGAAGCCTCAATTGAACTTAATCAAACTCCACTTCTCCACTTCTCTACATGAACAAAGACACCTTGAATTTGTCAACCTTTATAAGCCTTCCCACATTGAAGCATCAAAAGGTTGGTAAATTATCATTCTACCCTTGCACCTTTAGAAGCCCAAATTGAACTCAATCAAACTCCACTTCTCTACATGAACAAAGACACCTTGAATTTTTTAACCTTCATAAGCCTTCCCACATCAAAGCATCGAAAGGCTAACAAATTACCATTATACCCCTATACCCTTGGAAGTCCAAATCTAACCCTATTTGAACCTATTTTCTCCACAACTCTCCAAAATACTCTCTACAATGAAGGCATCTAGATCTTAGCAACTTTAGCAAGGCTTCTAGCATCAAAATCCCTGAAGGCTAGCAAATGACCATTTTGCCCCTATACCTCTAAAAACCTCAAACTACAACCTATGGAGCCCATTTTTTTTAAGATTCTCCAACCTCATCAATATTTCCATATTGAGGTACAACAGGGTATGAAAATTATCATTTTACCCCTATGCCCTCAAAATACACCATTTTCCCCTAAAATTGAACCTTTGGAAAAACCTTGAAGGCTCGATACAAGTCTGAAACTCAACCAATTAGTAGTCATACCCTCATAAGCCCTAAATCTTCCCAAGAAAAACCCCAGAGGGCACAATGCCCCCCAATTACCCTAATATGTCTCTAAAGGACAATAAATGCACTTATATCAGCTATGGACACTCGGTGATCCCTAAGAACTCTCTAAAAGTCCAAATCCATCAAGGTTAGGCTTATTATTTTAGGATTTTTGAGATCTTTGATAAATTCCCTAATGGATAAACCATTGTTCAAATCCAGCACCACTTATCAACTCAATTCTTTGCCAACCCAAGGCACGTTTCTTGATTAGGTGACCCCCCCTTCGAAAATCTACTAGAAATTCACCAAAGATCAAATTCTCTGCCTGTCAGGCCCTAGGGCATCGCAAATCCAAAGCCTAAACAACCATGATTGCAATCAGTCCCCATTCAAACCTAAAAAAAAACTAGTCATGGGTCTAAGCAATATTTGTCATAGGATAATTCAGGTTTGGAGCATAACTTTTAGCTCAGGTATCTGATTCACACAGTTAGAGCCTATGGCTCACAAATCTTAAGGGATACTTTTCATATAAAGATTTCAAGGATCAATTTTACCTTCTTACCCTTCT
>JAOXJP010226856.1:0-11408 GCA_025762735.1 Platanus orientalis | reverse complement strand
GGCTCGCACTAAGTTGATGATTCAAGGCTTCAACCAAGGTGGACAACGAACAATCGGTATGATTCGGCTTAAATTCATCATTGAAGACTTGGAGTCAACCACGTTCTTTCATGTGATTGACTGCTAGACATCATACCATCTTCTCCTTGATTGCCTCTGGTTACATGAAACAGGGGTTGTTGTTCCTTCCACTTTGCACCAATGCTTTAAATATTATCAAGATGGAATGCAAAAGTGAGTTGTGGCTAAAAGTCAACCTTTCACTAAGGCCAAAGCATATTTCGCCAAACGCAAAATTATACTTGGAGGATGAAGTGATTCCAAAAGCATTACCCGTATTTGTCCCCATTTCCAATAAAACTCACAGAGGAAAAGAAATTCAAGACTCAACAAGTGAGTCATTTCCTACCGTAAACCATCAAAATGATCAAGAAAGTTATAAGTCCGCACCAAAGACAACACTTTCTACATGCACTAAGGCAACTCCAGTCTTGCGTTATATGCCAAAGTCGCGACGAAAATAGGAGGATTCATTATTTAAGGCAACAACCAATAAAGGAAATCTCATCTTTCAAAGGCTAACCTTGAGACATTGTATGAAGACTTAGTTGTTCCAACTCATGCTATTTCAAATATGGTGGTTTTTAAACCATCTTTTGAAGGGTTTGTGAAGACATCCATGTTAGTGCCCATCACATCACAGACTAATAAGGTAAATTCTTCTACAATTGAGTTACGGTCGGATGGGTGGTATGATCCCATTGTTTGTAAGCTTTTTGATAAGGCCGAATGCAGAAAAATAGAGCTGCTAAAACTGGCTGAACTTTCTCCTGCACAAATTGATGATATAATGCATGGATTGACTGTAATACAATGCAAGTTGTGAATGACATGAGAGAAAGTGCCCCTATCAAGAGCTGGTATTGGGTCCACTCCATCCAAGCTTGTTCACATTTCCAGTAAAATGAAAGTATCCACTCATAACATTACTGTTGAGGTTGTTGATAAACCAAGGAAAGGAAGTTAGTGCCATCACGTTCTTCTGCTTTTGATCGTATTGATAGTACAGCTTCACGCTCCTTAGTTTTTTATCGATCAGGGGGGCAAGTGGTCATGTCTAATCAACAAACTCGGTTATGGAAAATGTTTGCACTCTCGCTCCTTGGCCCGCAGTCTTGTAATGCCAAACCAAAAAATGACATTCAAAGATGGCACCAACAAAAGTCAGATCCTACTGTGACTAAAGGGTGTGATGAACCAAGAAGTTCAATCCCTTCTCGCATGAAATAGAGAATGAAGTTAGAAGTAGTTCCAAACCAAACTTTGGTTGTTAAGCAACACACTCTGGTTTTCACTAATCAATAAAGTCAGAATTTCAGTGACGAAAATAAGCTTTTGTAAGATGAGGATTCCAACAACCACTAGGAAGAATTTGAAGACATTGTCTTAATTAACCATATCACAGTCCAAGTGGTTGAAGAACCTTCCTTAGATGAACTAGAAGAAGTTCCTCTAATCCTCGAAGAAGGGGGGCAAACAACTATTGTTGAACTCAAGAGTTAAACTTTGGTACTGAAGAGGACCCTCGACCCACTTGCATGAGTGCATCGTTAAGTCCAGAAGAAGAAACAACATACTTCAAATTGCTCCAAGAGTATAAAGATGTCTTCGCTTAGGGTTACGAAGAAATGCTTGGACTTGATCCTAAAGTGGCGGTTTACAATCTCATTGTCAAGCACGGTGTACGTCTTATCAAGCTGGAACGTCGCTTTCGGCTTGAGTTGCTTACACAAATTGAGGTTGAAGTCAATAAGTTGATTGAAGCAAGCTTCATCCGAAGTAACGTACCTAACATGGATTGTCAACATAGTACTAGTGAAAAAGAAGAATGGGCAAATATGGGTGTGCGTTGATTTCAGAGACTTGAATGATACATGTCTTGAAGATGATTTTCCCCATCCTATTACTGAATTCATGGTTAGTGCCACTATGGGTCATGGAGTCTTGTCTTTTATGGATGATTCATTAGGCTACAATCAAATTCAAATGACACCTAAGGATGGGGAGTTGATTGCGTTTCGTACTCCAAAAGGGATATACTGCAATCGTGTTATGCCTTTTGGCTTGAAAAATGCTGGGGCTACTTATCAATGCGCTATACAGAAAATCTTTGATGATATGCTTCACAAAGTCGTTGAATGTTACATAGATGACTTGATTGTAAAGTCCAGAAAGAGGGCAAGTCATTTAAAAGATCTACGTGACATCTTTAATTGATTATAGAGATATCAACTGAAGATGAATTCATTAAAGTGCGCATTTGGAGTTACTTCAGGAAAGTTCCTTGGTTTCATAGTTCGACATTGTGGCATCGAAATCGATCAATCAAAAATTGAAGCTATTTAAAACATGTCAAAGCCTAAAGATGTACACGAGTTGAGGAGCCTGCAAGGAAGACTTGCTTACATTCGAGGGTTTATTTCAAACTTGCCAGGCCGTTAACCATTTAATCGGTTGATGAAGAAAGACACACCCTTCGTGTGGGATGATGCTCGTAGGAATGATCTAAATAAAATAAGAGTATCTCCTTAAGCCACCAGTTTTAGCTCCACCAATTCCAAGGATGTCAGTGATTCTCTACATCGCAGCGTAGGAACAGTCGCTGGGTGCTTCTTGTACAAACCATTGATGAAGGAAAAGAAAATGCTCTGTACTACTTAAGTCGGACTCTAGTAGGAGCAAAGTTGAACTACTCGCCTATTGAGAAGACATGTCTTGCTTTCATCTTTGCTACAAAAAAACTTCGGCACTACATGTTGGCATATACTGTCCGGCTCATCTTACATGATGATCCCCTCAAGTACACCATGATAAGACCGGTATTCTTCGGAAGATTGGTTAAATGGGCTCTTCTCTTATCAGAATTCAAGATCACCTATGTGTCTCAAAAAGCGGTGAAAGGATAAGCCTTGATAGATTTTCTTGCTGATCATCCAATCTCGGCAAAAGTGAGTATTATTTTAAGACTTGCATACTGAAGAAGTCTTTTACTTAGATATTCCACCTGCATGGAAAATGTTCTTCGATGGTGCTGCACGCAGAGGCGGAGCTAGGGCAGGAGTGGTGTTCGTCACCCCACAGGGAGAAGTGCTACATTTCTCCTTTGCTTTAACGCAATTGTTCTTAAATAATGTAGCTGAAGACCAAACACTTATTATCGGGTTGGAGATGGCCTTAGAGTTGCAGCTTTACTGACTTAATGTACATGGAGATTTTCAACTTATCATAAATCAATTCTTAACAGAGTATGATGTACTAAAGCCATACTTGATTCTATACCACGATTATGCTTGTCAGCTTCTGGAACAATTTGAAGACATCACCATAGGGCATGTACCAAGAAGTGAGAATAAACAGGCGGATGCCTTAGTAAATCTCGCAGCTACTTTATCCTTACTGGAAGAGAAAACAACCACAGTTCCTGTTTGTCGACAATGGGTACTACCTCCTTTGGTAAACACTAGGGATGAGCATCAACACAGTAACGTTGTCTTTGTGTTTAAAAATGAAATTGAAGACTGGAGGCAACCATTCATTGACTACTTGCAATATGAGAAGCTACCAGATGACCTAAAGCATATGACCGAAATACGGCGACGTGCGCCCCGGTTTTTATACTTAATGTTCAACTTTATTGTTGTTTTCTCCATGAAGTTTTCATGACATGTCTTGAAAACGATGAAGTTCAATGAGCTCTTGAGGATGCACATTCAGGGGTGTGTGGAGCACATCAATTTGGATTAAAACTCCATGACTAACTGAAGATGATGGGGTTTTATTGGCCAACAATGGTGAAAGATTCGATTGAATATGCAAAGCGATGCCAAACATGTCAATTCCATGGAAATTACATTCGTTAATCTTCAGAACCACTACACCCTACGGTCACTTCATGGCCGTTTGACAAGTGGGGATTCGTTGTAGTTGGTCCACTCCCAAAGTCATCAAAACAACACCTTTACATGTTGGCTGCAATAAACTATTTCTCAAAGTGGGTTGAAGCTGTTCCCCTTAAGGAGGTAAAGAAAGAGACTTCCGTAATGGAATCCCGCAGTACATTGTCACAGATAATGAAAAGCCATTCAAGAACAGTTTGATGGACCAATTCTGTGAAAAGTTTGGGATAAAACGACTTTCTACCATGTACAATGCTCCTGCCAATGGACTTGCTGAATCGTTCAACAAGACTCTTTGCAAACTGTTCAAAAAAACTGTGTCAAAGTCGAAGAAATATTGACATGAGCGAATTAGTGAAGCGCTATGGGCATATCGCACATCATTGTGAACTCCTACTCTTTACGCCATATGTTTTGGTATATGGTGAAGAATCTGTTCTTCCATTAGAACGCCAAATCCCATCACGGTGGATCACTATCCAAGAGGAGCGTACTGATGATGAAAATGCAAGGCTGTGGCTTGCTGAACTCGATGCATTGGATGAAAAGAGGTTGGAAGCACAACAGACTAGAATGCTACCAGACTCGTCTCTCTCGTGCATTCAACAAGAAAGTTTGGCCTAGGTCTTTTCAAGTGGGAGACTTGGTGCTTGCAGTTACATCGTTTAGGAAAAAAGTTTGATCCGAATGGGACGGATCACATGTTATAAGAGAAGTCTACTTTAATGGTGTATATCTCATCGTCACACCAGAATGACTGCATCTCGGCCCCATCAACTGAAAGTTTCTTAAAAGATACTACCATTGAAAATCTTGTACCACTTCTGGCCTGCAAGAGTATAAACTGTGTACGCTCTAAACAAAAAATCTTGTACTGTTCTTGGTCCACATGAGTATAAACTGTGTATGGCGAAATGAAGTCCAACAGCTCGGCTTTCTCACCACTCTTGGCCCGCAAAAGTATAAACTGTGTACGGAGAAAATAAAACAAAAAAAAAGAAATCCTGTACTACTTTTGGCTTGCATGAGCATAAATTGCATACGACAATAGGACCCAAACATCTTGGGTTTCCATACCACACTCCTGGCCCGTAAGAGTATAAACTGTGTACGTCAAAATCCAACAATTGAAAGTGCAATCAATGCAAGAGGTAGAGCATGTTTTGAAATACATTATGGTTTGGTCTGATTCTTCGATTTATAGGAAAATTGTGACATTGCTTTAAGTTTAGCCACACCTGCAGAAAAATGCATACCTGTGCAAAATTATAGGTTACCATATGGGCTAGTGTCTGACAAATCTGAGGGAAGCATGAGCTACCCTTTATTGTCTACCTGACTTCATAAATCTCTGTTTTTAACAATAAGAAAATGAGAGGACTCTTAAGCCATAACTCATCTCAATTTTGTATTGGTTGCAGTAAATTTTGTGAAGAACTTATCTTGGACTCCGAAGTTGGAAAGAACACCTACAAAAGAGATTCAATAAAGATAGCAATACACTTTTACAATTTAATTTAATGTTATCTCATGAGTTTTTCCTAAAAGATGGATGTCTGAAGGTTGAAGGATGAAGGGTGCAACGTGTTCTGAAATCTAACACCAATACCCCGTTTACAGAATCACCATACTTCAACCTGTGGAACAGGTCTATTGTTGAGGTAAGTGATAATGGATACCCCCATCCTGCTGGAAGATAGAGGATACTGCGTCTATCCCCAGGATCACCCACTTTGACCTTGTGGAAAATGTCCACTATCAAGGCAAGGCGACGATAGAAAACACCATCCTGCTAGAAGATGGACACCAGTATTGGCAAATGTTCTTTCTAAGAATGAAAATTGAAAGTTGAAGGATGCTCCGCATACTCTGAAATCTAACACCAATACCCTGTTTCCAGGATCACCATACTCAACTTGTGGAACATGTCCACTGTTGAGGTAAGTGACAATGGATATCCCATCCTGTTGGAAGATAGAGGACACCACATCTATTTCCAAGATCACCCACTTTGACTTTATAGAACATGTCTACTATAAGACAAGGCGACGATGGGAAACACCATCTTGTTGGAAGACAAATAACAATATTGGTGAATCTTTTCTCTGAAGGATGAAGGTGGAAGGATGCTCAGCATGCTTTGAAATCTGGTACTAATACCCTGTTTCCAGGATTACCATATTTCAACATGTGGAACATGTCCACTGTTGAGGTAAGTGACAATGGATACTCCTAACTTGCTAGAAGATAGAGGACACCACGTCTATATCCAGGATTACCTACTTTGACCTTGTGAAACATGTCCACTATCAAGGCAAGGCGACGATGGGAAACACCATCCTGCTGGAAGACAGACAATAGTATAGACGAATCTTCTTTCTGAAGGATGAATGATGAAGGTTGAAGGAGACTCAACATATTCTGAAATCTGGTACCAATACCCCGTTTTCAGGATCACCATACTTCAACCTGTGGAACATGTTCACTATTGAGGTAAGTGACTGTGAATACCCCCACCCTGCTAGAAGATAGAGGATATTGCGTCTATCCCCAGGATCACCTACTTTGAGCTTATGGAACAGAGTCCACTATCAAGGCAAGGCGACGATGGAAGACACCACCTTGTTGGAAGACAGACAACAATATTGACAAATCTTCTCTCCGAATGATGAACTCTGTTGGTTTTGGCTGAAGATTTCCTACAGAAAGGCACAAGAGGGAAAAGGTGGAAAACAATTCTCTACAGAAAATTTAACCTTACCACATGGAGTGCCATACTTAGTCCTTGAAGTAGAATTCTTTCATGTTGCAAAGGCGTAGCTCAACAGCTAAATGGTTATATAGTAACCCAGAAACATCATGTGCAAATAAACATTTCGTACATAGAGCGTCCTTGGCTTGAGCCTAAAGCAACTGTTGTTGAGGTCACTTCAACAAGGACACGATTGTATGTACCTTGTCGAAAAGCATAGAAAACCAAGTGGAGATAAATAAGCTGCTTGCTGGAAAGTCCCTAAGGGTGGCCAATTGGCTACACATGTGATATCTGTACAGGTACATGACTGGCAGAAAAGAGACCTTCGCATGAAATCCATGAATAAGTGAATAATAGAGAAGACGCTGAAAATCCAGAGCTTTCTAAGCATCCAAAAATATGGGCACATAACAGCATAGCAGCGCAAATATTGATAAGCAATTGGATTTTCTTAAAGTCTAACCTGTGGCGTTTGTTGTATACTTAAGTATTCAGCCTTGGCCCCCTGCGAATGAAGGCTTATGCCGAAGAAGACGGGTGTTATTTTAGTTGAATGATCACGCTGCCAGCATTGAGAAACTCTTGAACTTTGGAGCACCACGTCTGCTCAGAATAAGAGTTTGGAAGCTAGAATCTTTCGCAGCATCGTAACTCGTAAAGAGTCGAACGGATATAAAAGCCAAAGCTGAAGTTATCCTAGGCGAAATAGAAAAATACAAATCTGTTTGAAGATGTGCTATGAAGGCATTGCAAGATGAGGGTTTTTTTTTAAAGCCATCCAATAAAAATCCAAGGATGCTTCATCACTTTTAGGTGATGACCATCATGGATAGATCCCAATATAATGGTGAAGTTGTCTTGCACGTCTACAAGTCTGATCCGGTCTCCTTCAATTTTAGCCGTTGGATCCCATCTTGGGCATGCTGGTTCCACATCAAGTTCGATTAGTAACACATCACAAGCACAACTCTTTGTTCTCGCATGCAATAATTTGTCGTTTAAGGGTGTTCGATGCATCTAGCAACATGGTTGCGATATTCTCCATCGTCACCGTGAAATTCATCATACTCTGTGTATTGAAGTTGGTGCCAAGTCTCCAAACGAAGCAATGCATGGTGTCTAACATAGTGCAGGAGCCAGAAGTTGGCTCTAAACCATGACCGGGGATTGAATCTCGCAGATAGGGGGGATATAGTCTGGTTGCTCAACAATGATTTCTGCAAGAGATGTTGGTTGCTGATTCAGAGTGGTCTTATTTTAGCATTGCCCAAGAGGAGAGGATAACCTGCAGTGTAAAGACAACAGTCAACACCTGGGCACATCTACAGTCAACATCATGGTACCTCTACTTACAAGGTATCTACCAAAAGTATGGTCCAGACACGCGGAAATAAGATAAGGAGGAATGCAGCCTCCAAGGTAGGGTGAAGAGAATATACAATCATAAAGGGCAGTCCCAGTGCACGAGGCTCCCGCCACTGCGGGGTCTGGGGAGGGTTAGATGTATGCAGCCTTACCCCTGGCAAGCAGAGAGGCTGTTTCCGTGACTCGAACCCTTGACGCCCAGGTCACAATGGAGCAACCCTACCGATGCGCCAAGGCCCGCCCTCAGAATATACAATTATGTGATAAAAAAAAAAGTATATGACTTTTGGGAAATTCATCTGCATCCTAATCTTCACAACGGGAAAAGGAGAGTCGGTTCTCTATAGAAAAAAAAAAATTCCATTTGAAGGAACTATGTTTTATAGCAAGAAGAAACGGTGAGTTTTCAAAGATCCAATTTCATAAAGAAACAGGGACAACAACATTGTATATCAGTGAAAATCAGAACCGGATTCCAACCAAAGGCTACAGATCAAGTATCATTCTATGCCGTCCAATCAGGCTTCCACTTAAGAAGGAAAAGTTTAAAAAACTCCTTCCTGTTGCGAAGGTCATTGGTTTCATCCCATTTAGGCTAAAACCGATGCAATCTGGTGTTCAATTGAAGTCTGAAGATGCCTCTGTGCTATGAGCATAGGTAGAATAAATTTCAAATTCAATCAGTACAAGAACGGGAAAGAGGAACATGATTCCATACCTGACCACTAAACGGAGTACGTTTCCTTAGAGCTGGGGCTCTGCAGGTCTACAGCAATTTGAGAAGCCCCTATGAAGCGAAGCTGCCTATCTCCTTGTCTCTTGCTGGTGGCAGCGAAGGGGCCGAACCCTAACAATTTCACCTTTTATTGAGAGGAATAAGGGTTATTATAGAAGAGCAGCGACAATGAAGACAGTTTTGGAAAGCTTCGTAAAAAAACAAAAAAACAAAAAAAAAAAAAAAGAGAAAGAAAAAGAAAGAAAGAAACTTGTGAATTACGAGATACATGCAATTAGAGGAAAAACATGTATTGGTAGAGGAAGAAATAAGGTAGTTTCCATTTCGTGGTAGAAGCTTCCTCCGATTCACAGCAAGAAAAGAAATACTTGCTTGTTTTGATACAATTATTTTGGTATGCCAAATACTAGATCAAAATAGCACAAATTCACTATGGTGTAGTTACATGAACAACAAGTGCATCTTGATTTAAGGCGAGTTCGCTCTGGAATCACTACCACTTCTAAAAAAAAAGATAGTGTAGGCCGCACGTGCGGTTTACAATTGGGCACCCTAGAAGAACTTTTGCTCTGCATACCACTTCCTAGTTTGGTCACAACGGATAGTCATTCACAAGCAATGCAAATTGTGGGGTGTTAGGACTTGCAAACAGGGAATCAAACTAAAAACATAGATCCAATCCACCAACATCCACTGAGAATTTGCAACGGTAGATGAATCTAACATTGTTGCTATATCATATTAAGCCGCAAAATGTGCGATGGCTCCTAAGTGCAATTACTCAAGCCACATGTGAGCTAGATTATAAATAAGTTTCCTTTTTATGCATTTACTGAAGCAATAAAGGGTTTCACCATGAAGTCGAACGTGTTACTTATACTTGATTCGTTCTACAACTCCAAGGCTCTATTGCATCAAGAAAGCGAGGCTTGCGGTTGTTAGCTATGTCACACATACTCTCAACATCAAATGGATCAAGGATGCATTGCCGTCACCTATTGTCACTCGCGCTTCCGTCAACACATCCTTGAGGGGGCATTTGTAGACACCTAAAATTTGCATAAATTGCAATTTCGATTCTACATCCTCACAAATGTATACATAAGGCCAAAAAGTCATGTATAGGCCTCACACTCCTCAAGTAATCCCAAATAGATGGACAAGTCCATTGGGCCTGGTCTAGATTTTAAACAACAACCCATAAGACCACCAAACCCACATGTTTTAACCCATTAGTAGGCCCAAACAGCTAGCATGGAACTAACATGAGAGAGATTTGAATAAAATCAAATCTAGATTCTCTTAGGTAAAGAAGGAAGGTTATACCACTCATGGAATATAAATAATTCCATAAATCACATTTCTTTCCAAACAAGGATGTGCCGCAATCACTCTTTTAGACTAAAAGGACTAGAACATCCAATCAACACCCAATCAAGGGTTTGGGCTAGATTCTAACCCCATGTCTATAAATACCCCCCTTTCACATAAAGAAGAGACCTTTTGGCAAAAGAATTCAAGTAAGAAGCTATAGAGAAAAGAAGACTCCAAAGCATCTCCATAGCTTTCAAAAGGCTTGAAGACCCCAGACATACTTAGTCTCTTCATCAACCATAATCCGTTGCTAGAGAGAAGAAGACTTCTTGCATCTCAGAAACACGCCACAAATCTGGCATTGAGAGCGAGATTCGCGGTATTTCTTTCTAGTTCGGATAAAACACGGAGCCTTGAAGAGAAGTGATTCCCTTCCAGTCAAGTATCATCAACATTTGAATCCAAGAAATATGCCGTTAGGCCATTGGATTCCGTCGACAGAGAACCAAAGGTTTTGCTCTTTTGTAAAAGAGTGTAAAAATCAAAGAGTTGTATTCCATTTATTTAATACAAATATTCATTTATTAAATTTGTTACATATATTTCGTGTTGCAGATTTACGCACGAAATTTGTGTGTATAAATTTCTGGCACGCCCGGTGGGACACTCTTTCCTCTCATCTCTTAAGTTAACATTCAACCTTTACACAAGACTTGATGGTGTCAAAGAAGAACTCCACTGTTGTAGTTGACGTTGTTGCCATTGGAGGCAAGAAGAAAGCCTCTGGTAGCTCTGGCTCATCCACCGTCATCCCTAAAGCCAATCGTGAGCCCCTGTGACCCGTAACAAAATGAAGAGTGGAACCTCTTACTTGGTTGAGTCTCTTAACCATCATGAGAAGAAACACTCTACCAAGAAAGACCCATCTTGTGAGATATCCAGTTAAGAGAAGATTCCTCTAGTTAATGTGGTATCGCCTTCACCTGAAGTAAGTGAAGATGTTAGTTTCTTGTTGTTAGACGCTCATTCCAACACTGGATCTAGGTCTGAATCTCGTTCTGGATCTTTGTCCCGGGAAACTACCAATACAAGTTTTCAATCATACTCTATTGCCATGCTTGCAATGATGACAGGAGCCACGGCAGTTTAGGAGTAACTTGCTCAGATGACTACGACTATAGCTAAATTGACAAAGACAATGGAAGAGAAAGATCTTCAAATTGCTAACTTGATGAACAAGTTAGAACAACAAAATCCAACTGGATCAAGTCATGGTCCTTCT
>JAOXJP010226855.1:0-11409 GCA_025762735.1 Platanus orientalis | reverse complement strand
GGGGGGGTTTGGGGAGGTGGTTATGAATGGGGTAATGAAATGGCTTAATTCAACATGCTATGGCCGCTTGAAAATGGTAGCACTTAGCTTGATCTATGAGCAATGCAGTTTTTGTCATGAACAATCTGCTTAAAAGATGCAAGAAAAAAAGTTGGTGTGATATATAAACTAAATGGTTTTTAGTTTTAATGCTATGGTGGGAGGAAAATTCACCCCTGAACTGAGCATCATATCTTTCTCTACACAGAGGGCAGAAAAAGCCCCCAAGCATGTTATGGATGGACTGGAATCAGGTGTTTTGTAATTCTTAATTTTATGTATTAAGGGGTTAAACTCAAGTTTGGTCCCTACTATGTCTTATTTCCTGAAGAAGTGTCGTCCTTGATGGTGGTGTGACAATGTCAATGCACACTATCCACTATTTCAGCATACTTCATTTCCCATTTTACACCTTAATCCTTGACAGCTCTCGACCTCATAAAATATATAAAAGCTTTGCTCATTAGCGTACCAATCATTGCTTTAATCTCTCATCCTGGTGCCCATTGGCCTAGTTAATTATTTTGAGGATTTTAGCTGTTTGGTTTCTCATTTTTTTGATATATGTTTATCTATGGGTCTTATTCCATATATGTTGTATTTACTTATGCCATTTTACTCACTTTTTTGCATGGTCCAAACAAATGCCTAAAAACACGTGGGACACAGATCTGTTTTATTTTGTGTCCCAACAAAGTTTTACCAGCAAAAAAAAAGAGGCTTAATGAATACATTTTTACTCTTAAAAAAAAAATGCTCTCACTCCTTTTATCTTCCCCAAAAAGTCAAAAGGTTAGCTTGGAAGCTTTAGGGGGTGTTGGGATACTGAAATTGCTTTCTCAAATATTTGTTCCATAGGTGCAGGAAAGTTTGGTACAAGGTGCGAAGCTCGCTTCTTGGGAAGCTATTTTGGGAAACTAATTCTATTCCGCTTTCCCAAATAATGGGAAGCATGGTGAGGCGAGTGAAAGCCTTACGAGCAACGAGTAGAAATGTTTGGAGAATCATTTAAGAAGTGATCCAAGAAACAATATTGTATTTTATTTAATGTAAATCCTTTGGTGTTAGCATTGAATAAAATATTATTTATAAGATTTAGTAATGATTATGTAGGAAAAAAAGATTTAGTATTGATTTTATTGTTTATATTATTTTATTCCAATCCACTACAAAAGATTCAAATCCGATGGTTTTTTTACAAGGTATTATATAGTCTAATTCTAAGATGTAAATTATGTAAAAAGTCTTACGTATGGTAAAATATAAGGTATGGTTGGCCATACTAATAACAAGTGGTTTGCATATTGATTTATATGTCATGATTTTTTATTACTTATATAATATAGTTTTTAGGGTTTGCAATACTTTCTTTAAGTATATTCACTTTAGTGTATCATAGTTCAAATTATTGATTGTAACTCATAGTTATTTATTTTATTATTGTTTTCGCTTCCCAAGGATTTATTGAGCCTCATTTTTGCATTGCTTCTTGCTTTGGTAACTATGGTGGCGTTGCCTCGGGTTTCTTTGGATCATAATCCCATTCTGTTGGAGCCTATTGTTTTGGTTAGGGGCCCTTCTCCCTTCAGGTTTTAGGAAATGTGGTTTTAGGTACTAGACTTTTTTGAGGTGGTGGATTGGGAATGGAACAAGATGTTCTTTGATGGTAATCCTAGCAAAATCTTTGCTTTGAATTAAAGGGTTTTAAGGATTTAAAAAAAAAAAAAAAATGGAACAAAGATTATTGTTCATCTTTGAAGGTGGAGAAGGAGAGGATAAGGAAGAACAGTTTGAAGCTAGATCGTTTGGAGGAAGAGAGAAGACTCTCTAGGGATGATAGGGTGTGTAGGGAGTCTCTTAGAAAGGATTTTCTGTTTGTGGTCATTAAAGAAGAAACCTTTTGGAAACAACATTTCCGGATCAATTATTGAAAGAGGGGGATCGAAATACCAAATTCTTTCATAAAGTGGCTTCTCATCGCAAGAATTCCAATGATATCTACGGTTTAATGGTTAATGATGTTTGGATTCAAGATCAGACGCATACCAAACATGAAATTGAAGCCTATTAATGAAGCTTTTTGAGGAGACTCATCCCTCCCAGCCCCTTCCTAATGATATGGAGTTCGAGCATATCTTTGAGAGTGATAGATGCTCTTTGGAGAGACCTTTTTTGGAAGAGGAGATTAAAAATACAATATTATGAATGAAAGGGGATAAGGCTCCAGATCCGGATGGCTTCACGATCTTTTTTTTTTTTTTTTTTCAATGTTGTTGGGGTACTATTAAGGTGGACTTGCTTAAAGTTTTTAAGGAATTCTATATCTTGGAAGAATTTTATGAGCATATCAATAGCACTTTCATTACGCTTCTCTCTAAGAAGAGATTTGCAAAAGAGTTGAAAGATTTCAGACCTATTAGTTTTTTGAGTAGTGTATATAAGATTGTTGCCAAAATCTTACCATGCGCTTAAAAGTGGTTATGAAAGGCCGTATTGCTCAACCCCAAGAGGCGTTTATCGACGGTCATCAAATTTTAGATAGTGTGCTCATTGCCAATGAGTGTATTGAGGATCATCGGAAATCTAGCCATTGTGGTGTGATGTATAAGCTTCATGTGGAGAAGGCCTACGATCATATGTTAATTGGAATTTTTTGGATTATATTCTTATTTGGTTGGGATTTGGGGTGAAATGGATAAGTTGGATTTTCTTTTGTGTTATGTCGAGCTCATTTTCTATTATGGTGAATGGGTTTCTTGCTACTCCTAGCTTTTTTAGAAGTTTTAGGGGTTTGAGACAGGGTGATCCCTTGTCCCTTTATCTTTTCATCATGGTTTCCGATTTGCTTAGTAAAATGATTGTGAAAGTTGAGTTGGGTTACATTTCAGGGTTTAAGGTAGGTTCTAGGAATGTCTCTATATCCCATCTGCAATTCGTTGACGATACTATGATTTTACGATGTAGATATGAGACAAATTAGTTATTTGAGGTGTACTTTGTGTATTTTTTAGATGGTGATGGGGTTTCCTATCAATTTGGCGAAGAGTGAAATGTTTGGGGTGGGGGAGGTACGTAATTTGGATTCTTTGGCTTGTATTTTGTGCTGTAAGATTGAGACTTTGCCTTCTACCTATCTAGGGATGCCGTTAGGGGCTTCTTTCAAGTATAAAGTTATTTGCAACTTGGAAATCGAAAGGATTGAAGGTAGATTGGAGTCTTGGAAAAATTCATTGCTTTCCAAAGGTGGTAGGTTAACCCTTATTAAGGTAGTCCTTACGTCAATTCCTAACTATTTCCTATTGCTCTTCACTGTTCCTGTGTCGGTTGCTAATCAAATTGAGAGATTGATGAGGAATTTTTTATGGAATGATTCTCTCAAGCACTATCACTATCATCTTGTGGAATGGAATGTTGCGTGCAAGCCAATTTAGTATGGTGGTTTAGGTATTAAGAGGGTTAAATATCATAATAGTGCTCTAATGGCCAAATGGCTTTGGAGATTTGGGTAGGAAAGGGATAGCTTATGGCGTAGGGTGGTGGTAGTGTGGTTTGGGGAGCAGTCACTTTGGGAGTCCAAAACCCCCCATGGGAGGCATGGGTGTGGCATTTTGAAGTCTATGTTAAAGGTTAAGGAGCATTTCTTAAGATTTATTAGTGTTCAATTGGGTTTGTGTCATGATGTTTGTTTTTGGCAGGATCCTTGGGTTGGGGATTTTCCCCTAAAAACAGGTTTGGCAATGTGTTTGCCTTGGCTATTGATAAGCGGTGCTCAATTTTTAGCTACTTTGATTTTAAGGCGAATGTTTGGATTCCTAGGATTAGAAGAAATTTCCATGATTGGGAGATGGCGGAGTTTTGTAGTCTTTTGAATACTCTGGGTGGGGTTAGGTTGGTGCTTGGATAAGAGGGATTCTATGGTTTGGAAGCCCTCAAAGAAGGGTATTTTCTCTACCAAGTCCTGTTATGATGCGTTTTTTGGTTGTTCTGAGGTGGTCTCTTTTCCTTTTAGAATGATTTGGAATCCGGGTCTCCCCTCCAAAGTATCTTTCTTTTTGTGGAATGCATATTTGGATAAAATTCTGTCCCTTGATCATCTCCAAAGCAAGGGGTGGAGCTTGGCAAACTTTTGTGTCATATGTAGGAAAGAGGCAGAGACAGTCAACCATCTCTTTGTGCATTGTTCTGTGGTGAATAGGGTTTGGGGTTTTTTCCTTTCTTATCTTCAGGTTTCTTGAGTCTTCCTTGACCGCTTCCAGGATTTTGTATGGGGTTGGTTGATTTTAATGAAGTGGACAGGATGCCTCTTCTCATTTGTCGTGTTCTCCTAGGAGTCATTTGTTGGGGTTTATGGAAGGAAAGGAATGCTCGTATTTTTGTGGACAGGGTTCGATCGGAGACGGAGCTTGTTTTATTCATCTACAAATCTCTGTTTAATTGGGTGTACATTGGAGCTAACTAAATCGTTTGGTGCTCTATTTGGTGTGAAGATTCGTAATTTGTTTTGTTTCTGTTTCTTTTCTGTTATTGCTTATTTTTCACCTCCTTGGTGATGTCCTTTGTTTCTTCTTCCTTTGTCTGCTTTTTATTCTAATAAAGTGCTGCATCCTTTATCTCTCTAAAAAAAAAAAAAAAAAAAAAAAACTATGGTTTGTTCTAACTTTTTTTTTTTTTTTTTTACTTATATAGTTCTCTTCAATTTATTATCTCCAATTTTCTTTAATTTATTCTTTCCCCAATGGAATGGGGTTATTGTTTTGACAGAGACCCTTAAGTGTCCAGTGAAATGATAAACCCTTTCTACTGCTTTTATCAAATCCACCCAGTTTGTTCGAGTTGCTATAAACCAAGCAGATCAAATGATTATACTGATATTTTAGAGCTATGTATGGGTCTTGTTTAAATCAACCTGTTTTCACATCTAGGTGATGGTTCAGCCAATTTAGCTGCCTGGCCCATTGTTGCAGCCTTGCAGGGAAGCTTGGTACTGGTGCAGGATAGCCTAGGAATGGCTGTTGGCTCCTGCTGATGTGGCCCTTAAATATGTTGTTGTAGTGAGGGACAAACTTTAGGCTATATGGAACAGAATTTAGGTGTACCTAAATAACCTCAAAATTTAGAAAAGAGTTAAAGGAGTTAAGAATCAAACCAAAAAATTTCAGATTGAATAGAAAAGAGAAGGAGAAATATGAGAGTATTTCTGGGTTAGATTCTGGAACATATGGGCAGTAAGTGTGAAAACACCAAATTATCCCTGACAAGTTGTCAAAAGGGTATGAAATTTTGCAGGCTATTAGGTAGGTATTTATAGAAAATCAGGTTCCTGTAGATATTTCAAAAAAATGGTCTAAAGAATTAGGGTTAGTTCATCAGAAATCCAGCAAAACAGAAAGAGATTTAAGAGGAGTTTAGAGACTTAGATGGGCAACTGATGAGGAAAGAAAACCTTAAGAAAGAACATGGAACCCCAACTTAATAGGGGGCTTTTTGTGAGAGAAATATAACCTGGAATATACCCAATAGTGTGTAGAACTTGATCTGCAGATTTCTAGAATTCCAGCAACTTCAACTTTGATGATATCAGCCCATGTAAATGGGGTCTTGAAAGTAGCACAGAGGTGGTTTAATGGAGGCAGAAACAAGAGGAATGAAAGTAGGAGAAGAAGGAAGAAGGGATAAGAAAGATAGTGGAATAGAGAAGAAGATAGGTGGGAGGAAGAAGAACCAACTCCAACTGATTGGGGGGGGGGACCCTAGGGTTTCGAACGGCTACAACCGAGAGAAGGGAAGATAAATCTTCAATTTTATCTGTAAATCCATTGCTACTTTAGTACAAGTCTTGCAGCCCTTTATATAGGGCTCACAAAAAAAAAAAAAAAAAAAAAAAAAAAAAAAAAAAAAAAAAAAGAAAAAAAGAAAAAAAGAATCAATATAGAAACTACTAAACTAATTAAAACTCTCTCTTACCTAAGACTTTCGAAAATTGAAAATTACCAAAGCCCACTCTTAAGAGGGATTGTTGACCAGTTCTCTATAGAGGCCCCACACGACTCTTTGATCTACAAAAGGACAAAAAAAAACACACGGTTGTCAACCAGCCATGAAAATCCTTCTCTACCCTTAGCTTTAAAGATTTATTACAAAGATACCCTTTGAAAAGAAACCTTTAAACTACCCATAGCATTAACGGCCTTATTACAATTATATCCCAAACCCTAAAAACCTAAAACAACCCACTTTATGTGCATGTCTTGAACCTCGCTCTCTTTTGGAGTAGGACATATAGAAAAGCCTCTTGATGTTGGCTACATCATTCTCCCGGGGTGGGAAGAAATTCGCCTTCGAATTTTGAAACGGCCACCCTCCATCACAACTCCCACTTGAAGATCGTTCTGGAGACAATGAATGTGGTGGAGGACCTAGGATAGACTTCTTGAACGAACCAGCAGATTTTGGGTGCTTCTGAGCCTTCAATCAGACTGACAGCTTTTCATGCCTTGGCAAAGGCTTGTGCTTGAATCTAACTTTGGGTATAAGGGCAGATTGTGAGGAACTAGGGACGCCGTTCTTTTCCTTGGTAGCAGAATTTTGATCTGATATTTGGGAAGCCTTGGGAGGAGGGACATTGAACAATGTTGGAGAAGCAACTTTGGCTCGTTCTGCTTTGTACTCTTAAAGCTCCTTCTTCAAAGCTAGAAGGTTAGCCAGTTAGGAAATTTCTCTGTTCCATTCTAATTCATGGAGTGTTTGCAGAAGGAGGTCACTTCTGCACTGTAGAATCATATAATGCCACTTGTTGTAACTGACATATAACCTTTCAAAATAGGATAGCTCTTCCTCCACGTTAACAAGATTTCATCTTCTGACAGATACTTCAGATCATCCTCCTATCTCTGGAAAAAAGGTGATTCTGGTAAATAGCCCTATAATGATCCAAAAATCACAAATGGATAGGAATCAGCTGTAACCTGGCTCTGATACCAAAATTGGTGCCGGACAGCCTAGGGATGGTTGTTGGATCTTGCTGATATGGGCCCAAAATATGTTGTTGTAGTGAGGGATAATAGACTTAGGATATATAGAACAGAATTTAGGTGTCCCCAAATAACCTCAAAATATAGAAAGGAGTTTAGGAGTTAAGAATCAAACCAAAAGATTTTAGATTGAATAAAAAAAAGAAAGAAGGAGAAATATGAGAGAGAACACTGCTGAGTGAGATTCTGGAAAATCTGGGCAGCAAGTGTGAAAAAGACCAATATATCTGACGAGTTGTCAGAAGGGTATGAAATTTTGCAGGCTATTAGGTAGGTTTAAAATTAGTATACATACCAAATTTCAGGTCAATCTAAGGATTTTTAAGTATATAAACTTTATAGAAATCAGGCTGCAGCAGAAATTTCAGAGAATATGTCTAAAGAATTAGGGTTAATTCATAAAAAATCCAGTAAAACAGCAAGAGATTTCAGAGGAGTTTAGAGAATTATATGGGTAACAGATAGGGAAAGAAAACCCTAGGAAGAAATAACAAGAAACCTCAATTTAATAGGGGCGAATTGTGAAAGAAATATAAACCGGAATACCCAGTCGTGTGAAGAACTTGATCTGCAGATTTCTGGAATTTCATCAACTTCAACTTAGATGATATCAGCCCACGTGAATGGGGTCTTGAAAATAGCACAGCAGGTGGTTTAATGGAGATAGAAACAAGAGGAAAGAAGTAGGAGAAGGTAGGAGAATAAGGAAGAAGAAGAAGGGATAAGAGAGATGAATAGAGAAGAAGATAGGAGGGAGGAAGAAGAACCAACTAGCTCCAACCGATTGGGAAGGGGGGGGGGGAACTAGAGGCACCAACCCCTAGGGTTTCTAAAGGCTACAACCGAGAGAAGGGAAGATAAATTTTCAATTTTTATTCATGAATCCATTGCTACTTCAGTACAAGTTGTGTAATCCTTTATATAGGCTCACAAACATAAAAATAAATAAATAATAGAAAGACTCAATATAAACTCCTAAACTAATTAAAACCCACTCTTAAGGGGGTTGTCGACCAACTCTCTATAGAGGGCCCCATACATGACTCTTTGACCCACAAAAGGACAAAAAAAAAAAACACAGCTGTCGACCAGTCATGAAATTTCTACTCTACCCATAGCTTTAAAGCTTTATTACAAAGATACCCTTTGAAAAGAAACGCCTAAACTACCCATGGCATTAACAGCCTAATTGCAATCAATTACAGCCCCTAAAAACCTAAAACAACCCACTTTATGTGCATGTCTTTAATCTTGATTTCTTCTGGGGTGGGACATACAAAAAACCTCTTGATGTTGGCTGCATCAGGTACAGGGTGGGGAGCATGTTTGGGAAACCAACCCTATTTGGCTTCGCCAAAAATTGGGAAGCACATTTAAGTATTTGGGAAGTGAGTGGAAGTGTTTAGAGAAGCCAGTAAAAGCAACTGGAGAAGCGATTAGGAGTGATCCAAGAAGCAGAATTGTATTTTTTTTCAGTGTAAGCCTTATGCTATTGACATTGAATAAAATAATTTTCTATAAGATTTAATATTGAGATGCCTAGTTATAGAAAAAAATCTTAAAACATAAAATCTAATGTATGATTAATTACTACCTTCACATGATCCTTAACTATTCTTTCTTTGTTATTACTTATTTGTATACTGATTTATGTGTCACAATGCTTTGTCACTCGCATAGTATAGTTTTTTCTTATTGTTACTCACTTATTAGTAATCACTTATAAACCTTCTATTTCTGTTCATTTCTTAGTCATTTCATAATATTTTTTAGAATGGTTTTGAAATTGCTTCAAAACTACACTTTACTCGCTTTCCGATTGCTTCGTGCTCGATCTCCAATCGCTTCTTATTCGTTTCTTGCTTCTCCTTTCCCCAGGATTTATTAAGTCTTTCTGCTTCTCACTCTAGTAACTATGGTCTGGTTAGTCCTTTTTTTTATTTTTATTTGTAAGGATAAAACTTCATTAATAGAAAAGGAAGGGCAAGGCCCAATACAAAGCATTCGTATGATATTCGTTTATCACACGAATGAAGGTTCCAGTCTACTTCTTACCCAGATCTAGTCGTATGATCTGCCACTTTTCCATATTTCTTACCCGCCACTCTGTAAATGTCGGAGAAGACTTCTCTAAGAGGATGATGACCGCACCATTTATCTCCCTAGTAACTGATCTTGTTTCCTTTCTGGACTTTGAAGGGCACTAACTCTTTGAAATCTGCATAGCCCTTTGCAATTGATTTCCAAAGACCATATTCATGGGGGCAATTTGGAACAACACTCATCCAATCACTGGGATCAGCCCCATATTTTTTCACGATCAGCTTCCTCCATGTAGCCTCACTTTCTTCTCCATATCTCCATAGCCACTTGGAGAGGAGTGCTTTGTTTAAAGGTTCAATGGATCTAATCCGTAGACCCCCTTGATCCATGGGATAACAAGCTTTGTCCCATGCAATATGGTGTATCTTGTTATCATTATTGCCCAAAGCCCATAAAAACCTGCGCATCAGCTTCTCCAAGCACGTAATGATTGATTTTGGGGCAACCATCACTAAAAAATAATAGATGGGAAGATTTGACATCACGCTTTTAATTAGAGTTAGCTTACCTCCCCTTGTTAGCAATTTCGCTTTCCATGGATCCAATCTTCTTTCCACTTGTTCAGTAATCGGGGCCCAGGTTGCTTTGGATTTGTATCTGGAACCAAGAGACAGCCCCAAATATAGAGTAGGGAGGACTTCAGTTTGGCACCTGAACACCTCAACTAGCCATTCAAGACTTTGGATATTGCCCACCCCAATAATGTTACTTTTTTGGATGTTGATTTTTATCCTTGAAATAGCTTCAAACATTAGAAGGATACATCTGAGATTTTCCACTTGCTCCACCTTAGCCTGCAAGAAGAAGAGTGTATCATCAGCATACTGGATCAACGAAATAAGGGGGGTCCGGGCTCACTTTGCTACCCGAAATCAAGCCTGTTTTCTCAGCCTTTGCAATTAACCTACTAGACCCTTCCATGATAATGTTAAGAAGGAGGGGGGAGAGAGGGTCACCTTGTCAGATATCCCTTGTGCTCTTGAAGAAGAATTTTGAGCACCTGTTAATGAGGATCCCGTGAGACACCGAAGAAACACATACTCGAATCCAATGTCTCCACTTCTGACCAAATCCCATTTTACGATAACTAGTGGTAGGACAATCGGGGGAGAGACAAGTGAGTTTGCGATCACAGTAGGCGTGCACCAAGGGTTGGCATTGAGTCAGTACATTTTTTATTTAGTTATGAATTAGTTGACTAGGCATATACAGAAGGAAGTGCCATGGTTTATGCTATTTGCTGATGATGCTGTGTTGATTGATGAGACTAGAGAAGGGGCAAATGTGATGCAGCATGCATGAAGGATAGTGAGTGTGTGTTCAGGAGAAAGAAATAAAACTGATAAAGTAATAAAGAAAGATAAACAAGATTCATACTCACAAGTTCACATGTTAATTTGGGCACAATTCTTCAAATTAGGTTTATATGCAATAAAGGCATTAATGCTTACAAATTGTTAAACAATCAAAGACCTAATTGTAATGTTTTTTAATTGAGTTATTTTGAGGAAAGAAAAATCATGGCTAAGCCTCGGTCCAAAATATTGTGTTTGAAAATTTCCCCAAAGAGCCTAAATTAGGTTGAAGGAAAGGGAAGCAACTTGGATTACCCTAGAAAATGTATAAATAAATAAAAATGAATCCAAGGCATATTTTTTCAATCATAATATTTTAGGGAAGGTGGTATAGGCTTAATAATAGGACGAACCAGGTCTAGGCCTTATGCAAATATGCCAAAAGTTCCTAAAATTTGAGAATTCGAAAAGAGAGGAAAAAAAGAAAGAAGTTATACCTGAATCTGATATAGAATGCCTCCTGAATGATGTCAAGACCGATTGAGATCAATTTTCCTAGTCTAGGAAATCTAATTTTGGAGACTTCCAAAATTTAAAAAAAAAAAAATTCTTCTCCCAGAACCATTGCTGCTAGCCCCTGGAAAACTATTTTGTTATTATTATTATTATTATTTATGAGGTGGGACCTACCCACTAAGATTGTCCAAGAGTCTATTATACTTTGGGAGAATCCAACTTTCAAAAAGAAGAGCCGTTAGGAGTGTATTGAATCGAAATAGCTTGCCAAAAACCCCTTCCCTTCTCAATAATCTTGACATAATGGTCATTCTTCTGCCATTCTTCTTCAAAATCCAAAGTTTTAGACTCGACCACCGTTCTTCTTCTCTTCGATACCGCCATCTCCCCCTTTTCATTACTTAGCTTCTTGCACACTTTATCAT
>JAOXJP010226853.1:0-11409 GCA_025762735.1 Platanus orientalis | reverse complement strand
AGTCTGTAGTGTCATATGTCTAAGTTGACACATGTTTCAACTACATCAATGGAGCTTTGCTTTTCAGTCAGATAAAGTGTACCTTCTTTCTTTCCCTGAGCTATCACCAAGGGATCTTTGGTTACTTTCCATATATCTCCTATGAAAGTAGTTGTATATCCCAAATTTGTGAGCTAACCAACAGAAATTAAATTCCTCTTCAAGCTTGGTATGTGTCTCACACCATTCAACAATCGTATACCTTCATTAAGTAGGTTTAACTGAATATCTTCTTTACCAATTATGTTGCAAACCTTATTATCTCCAAGATAGACTTTTCTATAATCTCCTTATACAAAATTCTAGAGATATTAAATATTTGTTATGGCATGAAAAGACGCACCAGAGTCTAATACCTAAGACACCAATTTTTCATCTAATGCAAGAATCAAAGCATTTTCAACAACATCACCTACAATATTTATGAAAGCTTCATTTTCCTTATTGCTACCTTGTTTTTCTTTTTTCTTTTGTGCCCAACAGTCCTTCAGGTGTCCTTTCTTTCCATAATTTCGACATTCCACTCTTGGTTTTACTGACTTAAATTTTCTCCTAGATTTTGACCTCCCACTGTCTTGTCCTCTTTTAGCAGTTTTTCCTCTACTTTTTACATTCAGTGCAGTCCTACTTGATGATGTTTCTCCTATTGTTTTTTTTGTGGACTTCTTTACTAAGTAAAATACCTACCACATCATTAAACTTTAGAGTGCCTAGACCTAAGGAATTGTTCAATGTCATGACTAAGCCATCCCAACTCTTTGGTAAACATAATAGGATCAACAAGGCTCTAACTTCATCTTTGAAGTTAATGCCTATCAAGGTCAACTAATTTGTGATTGTATTGAACTCGTTTAAATGTTCCATAATAGTTCTTTCCTTAGTCATCTTCATGTGAAACAACCTCTTCATTAAAAATACCTTATTTGATGTGGATGGCTTCTTATACATCCATGTAAGGCCACCATGAGATCTTAAATGGTTTTCTTTTTAAAAATATTGAAAGCAATAGATGACGGTAAAGAGAATCTAATCGTGCTTAAGGCCTTTCTATCGAGCACCTCCTAATCAACGTCTATCATCATCTTAGGTTTCTTTGCTTTCCCTCCAAGATAAAGATTTCTCTGGTGCAAGAAATCTTATATCTGCATCTTCCATAGTGTAAAGTTCATACCATTGAACTTCTCAATCCCAAACTTTGTGGATTCATCCGCTTGTGACGCCATTGATCCCACTCAAAATGAAGTCTACCATTGGCTTGTTGAAATTGGCTTTTCAAAACCTTAACTCTGATACCAGTTGTTGTGAGTTCACACAAAAATCCTACCAATCAAACCAATCAAGAATAAGCAATTATAATTGAATAAAACAATCAAAACCACAAACACCCCACAAGAAAATATGATTAATGTGGAAAACCCCGAATTAGGAGAAAAACCACGAAGCCGTAGAGAATGCTTCACTATTTAGGGAAGATAACAAGAGTTCTCTCTTAATCTCTCACAAGCCACACTTTTCTCACAATATTTGTATTCCCTTAAACCCTAAATAGCAATAGAGATCTTACATAAATCATCCAAGTTGATCTCACCATGAAATCTAAGTTTCTCAGCATTCCAAAGACTTTCCAAATCTACCTCATCGCCTTCATCCATCGACCAATTGGATCAATCCAGGTTCCAGTTATATCGATTTATGTGTCTTGGATTGATCTGCTAACCAGTCGGATCGATCCGACACCTTTCTAGTGTTTGGTCTGTCTGCAGCCTGTTTCACCCTAATGTGCTTGGATTGATCCACCTGTTGGCCAGACTAATCCAACACTACTAGAACACTCTCTTTCGGTTCCTTTCGCCTCTGGCTTGCATCAGACTTCACTTCAACAATAATTACAAAATATTTTTGAGGTAATCTATTAGTGTAATTATACTTAACCTAATAATTAGGCTGCTTGAAGGATCAAGCCGATCATAATTCATCTTAATCCAAGACATTGGAGACAACTGAAATTTCTTTCTTGATGATAATTGAAGTCTCCCAATTTAAAGTGCAATGGATTAGCCACTGTTATGTAGAAACCTAATGATAGATCAAAATAGTAAATAAAGAAGATGCAAAATAGTGCAGAATAGGAATCAAACACAAGAACAACATATTTACATGGTTCGGCGTAAGCCTACGTCCATGAGCAAAAATAGAGAGAGATTTCACTATATGAAACTGAGAGTACAGAACAGTGCGGCCGTGCCCCTCTTCCTTTGTGTGAAACCCTATAACACACCCTATATATAGCTAGGGTAAGTGAAATTACCATAATACCCTCAGGAAAAATCGTGAGTTGGGGGAAAGTGTACATTACTATCCGGCTTCACACTTCTAGCTATCAGAATTTTAGATACAAACCTAACAAATCTCCACCTTGGCTAGAATTCTACCAAGGTTTATACAACTAAAAAACTCTACTCTCATTTTCTCCATAAAACCCCTAAGGGTTACTACTCAAACACTACAAACACCAATCAAGTCTAAGCAAAGATTGAACTTGAGACTTATAAGTGGCTTGGTAAACATATCAGGTGGATTATCTTCATTGCCGATCTTCTTTACTGCAATTTGGCCGTGTGCAATGATCTCCCGAATGAAGTGATATCTGACATCTATATGTTTCATCCTCTTGTGGTACATCTGATTTTTAATGAGATGTATGACACTTTGACTATCACAATACACTGTAGTCAAGCCATATATTAGACCAAGCTCACTAAGCAAGCCTCTCAACCATATAGCCTCCTTCACTATTTCTGTCATCGTCATATACTCGGCCTCAATAGTGGACAAAGCAACTGTACTCTACAATGTTGCTTTCCAACTGATTATGCAACTAGACAAAGTGAATACATAGCTTGTTAGAGATCTCCTCTTGTTATGATCACCTGCATAGTCTGAATCTACAAACCCACTGTGCAATCATCCAAACCTTGTTTTATCAAACATTAAGCCAACATTTATAGTGCCTCTAAGATACCGAAGTATCCACTTCATTGCTTGCCAATGTGCATTTTTTAGATCACCCTTTGATCTACTAACAACACTAACAGCATATGAAATATCACAATGGATACAGACCATACCATACATGAGGCTCCCGACTGCACTAGCATAAGGAACATGAGACATGTACTTCTTCTCCTGCTTTGTCTGTGGTGACAACTTTGCTGAAAGCCTAAAGTGATTAACCAATGGAGTGCTCACAGGTTTAGCATCATGCATCCCACAACGCTTAAGTATTCTCTCAAAGTATTTCTTCTAAGATAAGTACAGCTTCCATGCTTCTCTATCCCTACGAATCTCCATACCTAAAATCTTCGTCGTTGTCCCCAAGTCTTTCATCTCAAATTCACCACTAAGTTGAGCTTTTATCTTGTTGATTTCAGACATGTCTTTGGTAGCAATAAGCATGTTATCAACATAAATAAGAAAGTACACAAAAGAGTCATCTGTGAGTTGTTTAAAATAAACACAACTATCATACTAACTCCTAAAAAAGTCATGCTCAAGTATAAAATCATCAAACCTCTTGTACCACTATCTTGGAGACTGCTTCAGTCCATACAAAGACCTTTTCAACAGGCACACATATTCTTTTTGTGGAATCACAAATCCCTCTGGCTACTGCATGTAAATTTGCTCCTCAAGCTCACCTTGTAGGAAAGTTGTTTTGACATCAAGCTGCTCCAACTCTAAGTCAAGCATAGCAACTATGACAAGCATTACATGATAGAAACTGTGATTCACAACAGGTGAGAAAACTTCATTAAAATCCAAACCCTTTTTTTGTCCATAGCCTTTTGCAACTAAATGTGCCTTGTATTTTACACTATCAACATTAGGCATTCCTTCTTTCTTCTTGTAGACCCATTTGCAGCCTATGATCTTCTTTCTAACTGGTGGTTTAACTAATTCTCAGGTTTGGTTTTTGTAGAGAGACTCTAACTCTTCATTCATAGCAACCACCCAATGCACATATTCGTTGTTTGTAACAACTTCATGATATATAGAAGCCTTCTTGCATTCAACATCCTCTTTTACAACATTCAATGCAAAAATAACCAACTCAGCATAGTTGCTATACTTCTTTGGCAGTCTAATCTCTCTCATTTATCTCCTGGTACCAATAATGTACTGTGGTTCCTCATGTACAACCTCTTCACTAGAATGTTGCTCCTCATCCTCCTTAGACTGAATGAAAGTGCTTTCTTACACCTTCTCAGAAACACCAAACTCAAGCTACACTTACTTTTTGATACCCTGCTCTATCCTTGTATTAACAACCTCTTTTTTTTGGTTTAGCATAGAAGATTCATCAAAAATAACATCCCTGCTAACAATGACCTTAGGTGACTTGGGGTCAGTGCACCACAACCTGTATCCCTTCACACTAGATGCAAAACCAAGGAAAACATATTTCTTAGCTTTTGGTTCCAACTTACCTTCACTAACATGGGCATAAGTTGGACAACCAAAAATGTGTAAAACAGAGTAATCTACATGAGTGTCATACCCAATGAGGCATCTTGCACTCAATAGTCGTTAATGGAGATAGGTTCACTAAGTGAAGGGTTGTAGTAATTGCTTTAGCCCAGAACTCTATTCCCCGCCCACCATTAAAGAGCATGCAACAAGCTCTCTTAAGTAATATTATGTTCATTTGTTCTGCCACCCTGTTCTACTCGTGAGTATGCCTAACCATGCGGTGTCTCATAATCCCCTTATTCCTACAAAACTCATTAAACTTTCCTGAACAAAACTCTAGCCTATTGTTTGTTCTCAGCCTCTTGATCTTCTTGCCTCTTTGTTTCTCAATCATTGTTTTCCACCACTTGAAGTTTAGAAACACCTCATCTTTCTATTTCAAAATGAACACCCAGACCTTCCTAGAGAAGTCATCTATGAAGGTCAACATGTAACGAGAACCACCCTTTGAAACAACTCAAGATGGACCCCAAAGATCCGAATGAATATAGTCTAATGTTCCTTTTGTCATATAAACAATAGTACTAAACTTCACTTTGTGTTGCTTCCCAAATACACAGTGCTCACAAAAGTCCAACTTCATTGTCTTCTGACCACCAAGCAAACCTTGTTTATTCAACACAGTCACTCCCCTCTCACCTATATACCTAAATCGCATATGTCAAAGGCGGGTAGTGTCTAAATCAGTATCTATAGATGATGAAACTATTGTTGCCCCTAAAACTGTACTACCCTATAACAAATAATTTTCCATTCTTCTGCCTTCTCATCACCACCAGTGCACCCCTTATCACCCTTATGACTCCACCTTCAATGGTACACTTACATTCAATAGAATTAAGAGCACACAATGAGATTAGGTTCTTCACCAGGTCTGATATATGTCAGACGTCTATCAAGGTCCTAACAATGTCATCATGCATCTTAATCTAAATTGTCTAAACTCCTACAATCTTACAGGCCATGTTGTTTCCCATCAAGACTGCACCGTTGTTCACCTCCTTATACATTGTAAACCAACTCTGATTCGGGTACATGTAAAAAGAACAACTAAAATCAAGGATTCACTCATCATCAGTACACAAACTACAATAAAAAATAGCAAGGACATTCTCAGAACCATCAGAATTATTTTCTGCTATACCCACCACCTGCTTCCCCTTCTTCTCCTTGAGCTTTGTGCAATTTTTGTAAAAGTGCCCAAGCTCATGGCAATAATGACACTTGTAATTCTTTGATCTAGATTTTTCCTTTTCATATGAACTTCTTTCCTTCATCCCTCCTCTAGCCACCAACCCTTTCGTTTGGCTATAACCCTCTTCTACAGACACTCTTTTTCTAAATTCTCTAGAATGCAAGGATGCTTTGACATCCTCCATAGAAATCTCATCATTCCCATAAAGAAGGGTAGTGACGAAGTGCTCATAAGATGGGGGTAAGGAACACAACAGAATTAAAGTCTGATACTCATCATCCACTTTTACTTCTATATTTTTTAAATCCATAATAATTTTATTGAATTCATCCAGATAAATCTTCAGTGGCATACATTCTCTCATCCTCAACGTATAAAGGCGTGGTTTGAGATATAACCTAAACTTCATCAGACAGACAAAATTGAATCGTACTAAGTGTCTTGATGTCAAGTTCTTCTCGTTCATCTTCCTTCATCATTACGGGTAATTTATCATTCCTTAACAGTGTCTTGTACAGTCCATGTTGTGCCAATAATGCGTGCACTTAATGCGCCAAAGACTGAAACTATTCTACCCATCAAACTTCTCAACTTCGTATTTTGTCGTCATTACAACCATCAACCGAGTTTTGATACCAGTTTGTTATGTAGAAACCCAATGATAGATTGAAATAGCAAATAAAGAAGATAAAAAATAGTGCAAAATAAGAATCAAACACAAGAAAAACATATTTACGTGGTTCAGCGTAAGCCTATGTTCAAGGGCGAAAACAAAGAGAGAATTTCCCTATACGAAACTGAGATTACAGAGTAGTGCGGCCACACCCCTCTTCCTTCATGTGAAACCCTAGAACACACCCTACATATAGCTAGGCAAGTGAAATTACCATAATACGTCACGGGTTGGGGGAAAGTGTACAGTACTATCTGGCTTTACACTTCTAGCTATCAGAATTCTAGACACAAACCCAACAACCACACTAACACTGGATTCAAAAAAGCTTAGAAAATATAACTAGTTCATAGATATCTCATGATTCGATGAAGATTAACCAATTCATGGATTTCTCAAATTTGAAATTGATGCAGCAACAACTAAGATCATCAAGAAGGAGCTAGATGATCATGGATGATCAAATAAGGTCCACTTAAAGCTATGAATATAAAAGGGTTATTCAGTGACCTTCTAAACAAGACCAAGATTACGCAAATTCGAAGTGATTTAGGGAAGTTATGACCAAATTATTAAAGGGATATTTATAGGTGACGAAAATAATGTTTGTTAGCAAGGTCTTTTATTTTAGGGTTTAGCAAATAAAAGGGGTTGTTACTAACATATCCGTAGCAAGGTCAAACAATCTTTAGGGTTTACTAGGATTAGACGTTTTAGCAACTAAAGAATATTTGTTTCTATTTTGGGACATTGTAATACATTTTATAAAATGGATAGTTCCCTAATGAATTGAATAGAGTTAGATTATTTGAGTTAATTAGATTTTTCTCTACGGTTGGGACTAGACCTCTCACTTCTTGTTCTTCTTAATTAGGTTGAGGTTGGGCTTCCCTATTCTTTTCTTTCTTAGGTTGAATTCTGACCTTCCTAAACACCACAGCTCAGTTGCTGGTGCTTTTCTTCTATTTCTTTTTATTTTCTATTCCCTCAATTTTTATAAGTGTTCTATATCCATCAGTGAAGAAGTATTAATTACTACAACAAGTTGATTGAGGTAGTCATTGATTCCACACTAGATAAGTACACTTTCTATACTAAAACCCCGATTTGAATTTTGCATATTTTATATACTTTTACTAATCTATTTGTGCCCACATTTTGAGGATTAAATCTTCATTTATAACCCTACAATCATACAAAATTTTATGTCTTTTGGATATCTATAGGATGGTTTTTTTGTCCTACCATTTTATGTTCACAACACATAGGAGCTTATTGGTCCTTAGACCATCCTACATCAAAAATAGAATCTAGTTCTTGGGTTTTTCATAGCCCGATTACAAATTTATCTCTTTTGAATTGACACAAACAAAAGATTCATGGGACTTTGAACCCAATTTAAGAAGGCAATATAATTAGATAACCAATAGTCAATGCAAATGCCCTTAAAACATACTAGCTTAAAGGTTTGCTTTCTTTTGACCAAAGAATAAGAAGAATAACAAATGTGGTTCTTATGGGTTATAAGGAAGCTCAGGCTACAAAACTTGGACTTAGGTCAATCAATGCCAATCATCTTTCATTCAGTTTTATCTCATACCAATTGCTAGTTCAATAAAGTCCTTTTGTTTCGCCATAAAAATTACCGTAAAAAAGTAATGGCTAAGATTAAGCCACATGGTGACATCATAAGGAAAATATGATGAAACGTGATTGATGGAAGCGGAAGAGTTGATTACATAACACAGGTGGTTTGTTATCATCGAATGAATTTGAAATTCAATAGGAAAGCATTAGTTACAATAGGTGGTGAAATACTATGGGAAGAATTTCACAAAGGCAGTTACCCAGACAAATGACTAAAGAAAACTGGTGGAATTTAGATTTAAGAAGCTCTAATTGTATGGATAGTTGTCGATAGGGATGCAAATGAGCCGGATTCGATGCGGATAGTAGTATATCCGAATTCAGCTCATTTATATTTCATGTATATCCGAATTCGATTATTATCTGAGCGGATAGTTGAAAAGTATGTTTGAATTCGTATTTATTAAGTTTATCGAATATCGGATAATAATCGGATATATCCGATTATTATATCAGATATCGTATATATATATTCGGATATTCGGTTTGCAAATATCCGAATGTCAAAAGCTATCCGAATATCTGATAAAAAAATATTTGAATATCTGTTAATAGAGTCTTCTGAACTCTAAAAACTTAATATAGAGAAAATTAGAACATCAACAAATCAGGGTAGACAATCTATATGTGTGTGTGCTTTTTTTTTTCTATCCATCATTCTGTAACATTAAATAATTCGTAAAATTTTTAATTACCTATTTGATCATTCCTCAAGTACACGAATGAGAAGGGAACATGAACCATTGTTGTTTCATTCTCCTTGTTACTTGGCAGTTACAGGCCTATCTAAAGAATTGGCGGCACTTGACGATAGGACTGCGAGATTGAGGGCGAGGTGTGGCACCTGACGGCGAGATTGGAGGCGAGGTGTGACACCTAACGGTGAAATTGAGGGCGATGTGTGGCACCTGATGACAAGATTGAGAGCGACAACAAGAGTGATTGATGGAACTACAGCACCCAACGACGACTGGGCGAGGAAACCGATCGGCTGGTGGCATCCGACGGCAAGACATACTCATGAGATGGGAAGGACTAAGGGAGAGGAGAACGACAAACTCAAATAGAAAATAATTAGGGTTTGGGTTAGGTTAGAAAAGTTTAAAAATATCTTTTATATGAAAGTTAGAATTTAGTGTAGATCGTTGGATTCGTTTTGATCCAATGGTCTACACTCTATCTCTATTTATATTTATATAAAAAAAAATTATTATTATTATTATTATATATATATTAAACGGTATCGGATAAAAATCAGACACGGATAGTTAACTGAATATTTAATCGGATTCAGATATTATCGGTAACGGATATGTATATATTTGTAATTGGTTAATTTATAATCGGATATTTTTTTTAATCGAACGGATATTTAATCGAAATGGATACATATATATTTGTATTTGCTTTAAACGAATACGAAAATGATCCGGAGTCGGATGATGATCGGATACTTGCATCCCTACTTTGGAGGTTTAATTAGCATAGGAGAAACTCATCAGTTTTCCCTCTAGTTTAGCAAAAGATAGACTGAAAACGTTTAATTGTGGAAATATATTATCATGAAGATAAATGAAAAAAAAGGGTTTACAAGAATACATGCTGTTTTAAATGATCTATTCATTATGGTTACTTTAATTTAATTATATAATTAATATTTCATTCATTAAATCAAAAAGAATTATAAATTTATCAACTTTTCATAAGTGAACTCGTTGTTTACAAAATAAATAAGTAACCTCGTTAATAATTGTTCACCAAAAGAAAGGCGATCTAGTTAATTAAGGAGTCTTATTCTTCATTTGCTGGATTCAGACTCAAGTAAAAGGGGTATCCAAGAGGGTGCCACATCGTTGTTATCAACAATAACTTCTTTATTCCTACAGACCTTCTTAAGCTAAATTATCTATAAATATCCATATCTTCTTCTTTTATTTTTATTGTGTGTCTAATAGCCCACATCTAAAACCTTTCTAATTAAACCTTTTTAATATAAATTCTTTTTAAATACCTATGTCCAACTTTTTCTTTTTCATTTTCATTTTTTTTTTCTTTTGGTAAAAATGCAAACTCTATATTTGAAATTTTAAGATGGATTATATGAACTAATGCAGCATGTGACCAAAAAAAACCTAGAACTCGTGAAAGATGTGGTGTTTCACTTTTTTCATCATGTGTCATGGAACGAATGGTGTAAAAGCTTAACCATATCTAAAATTTCTTTAAATTCTGTACTTTCTCTCTCCTACCTGGCTACCCATCTCCAACAAGGGGAGATCCTATCGTGCCAATCCATGTTTAAAAAATTCTTAAATCTCTCTACTTATGCTACTTCTTAAGTCGTTCTAAATAAGTTGTTATATATGTATCCTATTCTTTCCTTATTTGTTGCCAAAGTCTCCATTCTCTTTTTTTCCCAAATTATATATCCCCCTAGGACACAGGGGAAAAAAAATTGTTATTATTTCCTTTCTTGATTTATAATTTTATCTCCATATTTCTATACTCTCCCTACTAGGCTTTGTGGTAATTTGTTAAACTAAGAATAGACGTTAAGAAATAAGAAAATGGAATTTAATAGAGCCTTTTGATCCCATGTGATTATGTGACTTACCAAATCATCTTTTGAATCCTTTTGTGCATGCTATCATCTTTGCAGTTATATATATATATATAACAAAAAGGTCATTATGCTTGAAGTTAACTGATGTCCAAATACAAGAATTTCTCTAAGAATTAAGTACTGTCTAGTATTTGTTGTTTTTTATTTAAACCATGTGCTTCTTGATATTAGGTAATAACGCTAAGATTGATTTAGATAAAAGACTGGGGTTCAAAGACAATAATCTCTTTTTTTTATTCACAAAAAAAAAAAAAAAACTTAGTCACTCCGTACAAACAATGCTCGATACCTACCAAGACATTTCAGTTGCAGTTCACAAATATGTAAGATTCTTTAAACTTCACAAGCCCATTGAACCAATCAATTAATTATTTTTTTTGTATGTATTGTACCGAAACAATGGATCAGATTCAAATATGCAATATATGTGAAAATATAAGAAAACAATAAACAGCAAAGAGCAATCAACAGAAACAATATTTAATGTGGTTCAGTAAACCTGTCTACATCTATGGGTGAAGACGATCAATAACTTCATTAGTATAGAAAATAAATAAGAACACAAAACGCACAACGATAAATTCCAAAACCCAAAGGTGAAATCCTAAGGCAAAATCCAAAGAACTCTCCAACACCAAATATGTTATTGCCTCTCACCAAAGTCTCTTTCTTTTACATCAAAAAAACCCATAAAATAATCTT
>JAOXJP010226852.1:0-11409 GCA_025762735.1 Platanus orientalis | reverse complement strand
CTGATCTACATTAATCCCACACACTGCTGTTTCGAGTACCATCACAGTAAGTCTTCCATTGGTGCTTTGCCGTCCACACTCAAATGAACCAGTGCACTCCATATTTGACTCCCTTGGAACTATTGTAATCCCACTCTACAACTGTATACCCCTATGGTGTTCAGCTTTGGGTTGATTTAGTGCTTTGGAATGGTTTTTGGAAAGTGGTATTGCATCACTTGTATGCAAAACCCAATCTGTCTTTTGATCTGAAACCAAAACCCCAAGTGTTTAGAACCCCTGCAACAGTCAGAAACTTCCAAATTTGGCTGCCTTCTGTTCTTGAACCCCAAACCCAACCTAATTAGATCCCTGTGGCAGTGCTAGAATCCCCTTTACCTTAGTTTATGAACCTAAAACTAAAAACCCATTTTTTGGGCTTTCGGGTGAATTTTAAAAGAGGGTTTTGTTATTGAACAGTTGTTGGGTTTTAATCAGTAAAGTATACTTAATCTGAACCTAATTTAGACCCTGGGCATCTGCCTCTCAGCCATGTCCTGCCTTCTTTTATTCAGATACATCTGATCTGTAACCCTTTGATGCAAACATAAACAAGAGGTTGTTGTATGTGCCAATCCACAAGAGAATCAAATTCAAGATGGGGCCAAAATATGGGTTAGTTTAAGTGTTTTACGAGGTAGGATAATCATTTAATAAGGCCTTTTGTGATATGAGCTAAATTGGTCTTCTAGGATTAGGGTATTTTTGTAATAAGACATTGTTGCCAAGGGTATTTTAGTAATTTTAATGAGTCAAAGTGGTTCTTAGAGTGCCGATCAAAATCCTCTAGAAAGGCTTGATTTTTTTTTTCAGTTTTTGTTTTTATAAAATCACTATGTTAGTGGTTTTGAGTTTAGGAAACTCTTAGGTAACAAGTAAGCTAAGTAGTTTCGGAGTTTTTAATTTGGTTTCTTGCTATTTTCTTGAGTTTGTGAGCCTATATATATATCTGTACATTTTTGTATTGGTAGACAATGAATTTATGAATTAAACTTGGTTTTTGGTGTTGGATTTTATCCTTTCTGCTTCCCCTCCCATGGTGTAACTTTGTAGATACTCTTAAGGTTCATCCTAGTTTCTTCTTCTTATCTTCTCTTATCTCTTGTTCTTCTTCTTCTACCTATTGTTCTTCTTCCTCTAATATATCTTCCTTTATTTTAGTTCTTTTTTCCTCTCCATATTTCTCTCTTTATTTGCTACTGCAATACTTAACATAATTGAATAATCAAGCCGAAAAGCTGAAATTGATCTAACAGTTGGATTATTAGACTACATAAGAGGTAAAATCGCCCCTATAAACTCTAGCTTTCCCCTTCTTTATTCTAGGGTTTTCTTCCCCATCCTATCCCCTTTAACCTCCCTCAACTCCCCCTCTTTTCTTCTAAGTTTCTATTCAAAGTTCACATTCTATTTTAGGTATTATGTGATAAGAAACACTGCAGACTAGTATTTTTATGTTTTTATATTTACTAAATTTTGAGAACTTGGAAAGTTGAAAGTGATCTAAGGACTGGATTGTTGGACTACATAAGAGGTAAAATCGCCCCCTATAAACCCTAACTTTCCTCTTCTTTCTTTTACGGTTTTCTTCCTCGTCCTATCCCCTTTAACCTCCTTCAACTCTCCCTTGATTCCCCTTCTTTTCTTTTAAGTTTCTGTTCAAAGTTCACATTCTGTTTTAGGTATTATGTGATAAGAAACACTGCAGACTAGTATTTTTGTACTTTTATATACTTCTACTAGCCAAAATAAAATGAAATTTTGTATGGAGATCCCTTTTAGACCTATCTGATTAAGTGTAAATTTTCATAAATTTCTTACGTGTATGCAAGCGTATTTTGGTAATTTCAGGTTTTTGCCCAGAAATTCTAGAATTACTATTTTGGGTTCTTTCTTTCTCTTTTCTTCCCATTTTATTCCCTAATCTCTTCTAAGTTCTAACTCCTACTTATTCTCCTTCTTCTATTCTTGTACTTTCCCAAGATTTTGTGATATTTGGTGTATGATCAACTCCTTTCTTGTTTCTTTAAGTTTATTATTGCTTCTGCCGCATCTCTTTGGGTTTTCAATTAAGTTCTTGGCTTTCATTCTACATCGATTTTGGTATCAGAGCATTGTGTTGCATCGATTTTGGTATCAGAGTCATGTTATCAGTTGGTTCCATTACAGCTGAGTTCCTGTAAATTCTTTTAGAATTATTTTCAGTTAGGTTTCAACTAATCCTTATCTAGCCGTAATCCTGAGAAAATTTTAACTATGGTTGAGATTAAAACTAAGTTTAATCTCCCATGTGGGAAATTGTTCAAAGTTCTGATCAGTGACAAGTATCATGAGAATCAAATTTCCACAAGTATGATAGATAAGTTCCTACGAGATGATGAAGATCAACACTTTTGTTGGCATTATGAAGAAGGGTTTTATCTTCAATTCGAACGTGGAGCATATAAATACAGTGTTAAGTGCAAGATCAGTCCATTTGAAGTGTATGTGATCGTGTTTGGAAAACCATGGATTAATAAAAGGCATGTTAGTTACAATCAAGATACATGTATCCTGCAATTTTTCGAGCATGGTATATGCTATCAGATGAAAACAAGGCATCAGTAGTCTACTCCTAAAGTGTCATCTGTTTTGAAAGAAACTATATAAGAAGAAGCTCCTCTAGATGATAAGCCAAAATCTTCAACATCTAATTCTAAGCCAGAAGTCCGGAAGAAGCCCGGTGCCAAGCAACAACAAGACAAGGTTCTAGTGCAATCCAAGACAAGGAAAAGACTCAAGAAGAAAGGTCCATGCAAAGCCTCCATCACACATCCTCCGCCACACTTACCACCTCTATTAAGGAGATCTTCACTAGAATCTATGATAGGGAATGATTACTTATCAATTAATTTGAGGACAAATTTCTCCCCACCCCAGGAGAATGATGTGAACATAATCAAGAGGTTGTTGTATATGCCAATCCACATGAGAATCAAGTTTAAGATGGGACCAAACGATTGGTTAGTTTAAGTGTTTTAAGGGGTGGGATAATCATGTAATAAGGCCTTTTGTATCATAGGTTAAATTGGTTTTTTTAGGATAAGGAAATTTTTGTAATAAGGCATTGTTGTCAAGGGTATTTTAGTAATTTTATTGAGTTAAAAAGTCAAAGTGGGGCCCTCTTAGAGTGTTTGTCAAAATACTCTAGAATGGCTTATTTTTTACAATTTTTGTTTTTAGAAAGTCAGTATTTTAGTAGTTTTGAGTTTAGGAAAGTCTTAGGTAGCAAGTACGCTAATAGTTTAAGGGTTTCTAATTTGGTTTCTTATTATTTTCTTAAGGTTGTGAGTCTATATATAGGGTTGCACGTTTTTGTATTGGTAGAAAATGAATTTATCAATCAATCTAGGTTTTTGGTGTTGGGTTTTATCCCTTCTTCTTCCCCTCCCATGGTGTAACCTTGTGGATATCCCTAGAGTTCATCTCTAGTCACTTCTCTTATCTCTTATCTCTCTTGTTCTTCTTCTTACACCTTCTTCTTCTACCTATTGTTCTTCTTCCTCTAATTTCCTCTTCATATTTCTCTCTTCTATTTGTTGCTGCAATTCCTTACATAATTGAATAATCAAGATGCTAAATTTTGAGAACCTAAAAAAAATGAAAGTGATCTAACGATTGGATTGTTGGACTACATAAGAGGTAAAATCGCCCCCTTATAAATCCTAGCTTTCCCCTTATTTCTACTAAGGTTTTCTTCCCCATCCTATCCCCTTTAACCCTTCTCAACTCCCCCTTAATTCCCCTCTTTTCTTCTAATCTATTCAAAGTTCACATTTTATTTTAGGTATTTTGTGATAAGAAACACTGGTATTTTTATACTTTTTATACTTCTACTCATCAGAATACAATGAAATTTGTATGGAGATCCCTTTTAGATCTATCTAATTACTTGTAAATTTTCACAAAATTTTGGCACATATGAAGGGGTATTTTGGTAATTTTGGGCTTTTACCCAGAGATTCTAGAATTGCCCTTTTGGGTTCTTTCTTCTCTTTTCTTCCCCTTTTATTCTCTAATATCTTCTAACACCCTCTACTTATTCTCCTTCTTCTATTCTTATATTTTCCTAAGATTTTGTGATACTTGGTGTGTGATCAACTTCATTCTTGGTTCTTTAAATTTATTATTGCTTCTGCCACATCTCTTTCGGTTTTCAACTGAGTTCTTGGCTTTCACTCTACATTGATTTTGGTATCAAATCTTTGTGCTGCATCACCCTTGCCCTCCAAAGCGATATCCATAGCCTGATTTAAACCCTATTCTACAGCCTTTGTTTACCCCTTTTATCAGTCCTTTAACCCTACCACCAATCCCTGTTTTAGCCTCCAAAAACCCCTTTTATTTTATTACTGATTTAGGATCTCAACCCTTATTACTTAAGCCTACTGCCCACTATCAATTAACCATGTTCAGTCCCTATTAATCCTTTGACTGCCCCACTTTAAGTCCTCAGATTACAGTCCATACCCTAAGTCTTTGCTGCTGCAATACACACCTAAAGTCTGATCATCAAGACAGAACGAGTCCGTAGCAAGTTTAAACAAGGGCTAATTCTCGACAGAAAACTGTTCCCTTTGTCAAGGGCTAATATTGATGGGCTAATTCCCCGTCAATATTTCATCCTTGCCCACCTTATTGCTTGCTCTTTATCATGAGTGTTTAACATTGTTATTATTGACTGATTCCCTAACTCAAATTTGAGGGTAGAATTGTGTGTGTTTGATCCCTAGACTTTTTGGTTCTTAACACATTGTGTTTGGAATACATTTGTCTTTGTATTGTGGGCCCATAACCCACAGGTAAACACCCCCTCACTAGGCTGCCCTGCATCATACACCTAAGCTCCCGCGAATGGATTCATTCCTAATTCTATCTTTCCTAGTCTTGCAACTCATCCATCCCAACATCCTCATTTCAGCCACACATTCTATGTACATGTTGTTAGTTGGCTACCCAAAATTCTGCTCCATAAAGCATGGCTGGTCTTATAGCTGTCTTATAAAATTTTCCTTTTAATTTTAATGGTATTCATTTATCATTCATCAAAAACAAAAATGGTATTTGTTTATCACACAACACTTCAGAAGCACCTCTACACTTCAGTCATCCCGCTCTAATTCTATGAGCAACATCATTTACAATATCTCCCTCCTTGTGCATGATGAAGCCAAGATAACGAAAATGGTTACTCAATGGTCACTCTGGGGTATCTCTTGGTTATCAATCTTAACTACTCCCTTGTTGCTACTCCTAGTTTTCCTAAACTTGCATTCCATATATTTTGTTTTAGTCCAACTTATCTTAACCATTTGATTCTAAAACAACAACAACAAACAGTCTTATCCCAACAATCCGGGGTCAGCTACACAAATCCTGTTCCGCCATTCCACTCTATTTGGGGCCATATCTACCTTTAAATTACAAGCTGCCATGTCTCTCCTTATTACTTCAACCCAAGTCAATTTTGGCCTTCCTCTAGTCCTTCTGGAACCTTCAACTTGCATCATCTCACTCTTTCTCACTGGAGCAGTCACTGGTCTTTGTTGAACGTTCCTCCATAATTCTAACTTAGCATTTACCCCCAACAAAACATCATCAGCAAATAATATACACCAGTGCACCTCCTCCAGTACGCCTAGTCAACTCATCCATAACTAAGGCAAAAAGGTACAGACTCAATGCTGACCCCCTGATGCAAGCCTACTGTGATCACAAACTTGCTTGCCTCTCCCCCGAATATCCTAACAGTAGTTATCACTCCATCATACTAATCCTTAATTGTGAGAAACAGACATTAAGAAAATAAAAATTAAATAATTAAACAAGAGGACAAACATAAATTGGATAACTCAAAACTAATTCAAATCAATTGAAATTTGAGCTAAAAACTCCTAGCCCTAGGAAACACTCCACACTAAGTAAAGAGCTGTCATTGTTTGACTGGAATTTGATAATTGGATCAAAATCAGGCTTCTCATCACCCAATAGTCATCAGACTTTAAACCAGATCCATTGCATTGAAGCCTTCATGCAGGTGAAATTTTAGACTATACAACAGTCAGATTTGAAGAAGTAGCTCTGACAACTTTCCCTGCAAATCCTGGGTTTGACTAGTTTGCCAAGCTTAAGAAACCAGTTCTAGAAACTCCCCTCAAAATCCACTAAATGTTTCCCTGAACTTCCATCGATCAAAATTTGACCTCAATCAGAGAGCTAAAATGTGCAATTCAAGCTCTGCAGACTGCTGGTCAGCATGCTTTGTTTTCACAATTTCGGACTGTTCTATGTGTACAGCTTCTTCTCTTACTCTTTCCTCACCTTCTTCTGATTTCATGAACCTGGGGGTAAGCGACATGAATGGCCTTTGTAGTAAGATATTCTTTGATCTGTTTCAAAAAGGGCCCCACCATTCATTTAGTTACATCTTGATTGGCCAAAGCTTCATCATGCTCATTGGCATAACATAAAAGTTAATACAAGGAAAATTTACATTAATCCAAACTTCCAAAGGTACCCAAAATTCTCCCTTCATAGAAGGAAACTCCTTGAGCTTTCGTAGAAAGGTTTATTCTTTCTGATGTCCCAACCTTTACCACCAGGCTCTTTGGGATATTCTCGACGCACAAATAGAATGGTTTTGTTTTGCATTCATCACTACATCATTGTGCAGTGAGGCAGCAGCTGGTAAAGATTGCAAGAAGCTAAGACTTGAACTGTTCTTGATCCAAGAGATCACAAGTCCTTTAGTAATTTTTATAAATTAGGCACGCTCCTCATGCAAATACGTGTTTGTGTGTGTGTGTATATGGCACATAGCACAAGCTCAGGGAACTTAACTACTTATTAACAAGTCGTCACTAACAATTAATAGCTGTCCATCTCCATTTATTTATCTCTGGTTGCCTTAATCTAATTAAAATCATCAGACAGAAAAGACTTCATTCATTCAGCCTGTACTCTTAACTAAAGAGCTCATCACCATCATGAGTAAAGAATCTAAAGATAAATACCACCAACCAAGAATTTTTTGTAAAAAGTGAGGTTCATTAAAATCTCCCGTATTAATGACTGAAATTCAGATTAAGTACCAGGATGCAAACATGCGTACACAAAGGAAAAAAATGGAGTAAGCCATCATACAATGAGACATCAAAGAGGGTTTTGACCATGAAAAAAACCCTTTTGCTTTCATTCACAATCATCTTTCCTAAACCATCTCCAATTGCATTCTACCTCCACAACAGCAACAATTTAAATTCGCAAAAGATCATGGATAAAATTCCAAACTCAGGATTTAAAACTGCAGAGACAAGAATCAACTCCTTTGATCCAATTGCAGAACTATCATGGCACTTCATCATATGATTTAACTTTACGCAATCTTTTCACTTCAGCTTCTACACAATAAACACCACTCTTCCTTCGGGTAACCAATTTCATTATTATTTTTTTCCTTAAAATTATTGGACAAGGGGAAAACATTTTCCTTAAAGAAAAACAACTGCCAAATCAGGCTGTACAATACCTTTCGCCAGCGACTCTGCTAGTAGAATACCTGGTCGAAAAATAGACATCCACTAAACCTATCTATACCTTAAATACGGGGCTTATTACAAGGCCCATGTAAAATATGATATAAATATGCATGTACTGGAATTCGGATGAGAATAAAGAGACCCTAAATGTAAAAAATGAGAGGTTGCAATTTGAGGACAATTCCAAGAAAAAAACAAGGATAGGAGAAGCAGCAATCTAAAATGAAGATAAAAACAAATAATGTTGAACATCAATATGAGAATTAAAATTCAAATCAATTAAGAGAAACAAAAACATCAGAAGGAGAATATACAGAATATAAGTAACTTCCTGGTTTTACCTTCAGTTCTTGGCAAATGCCCAGAACTCTATTCATGTTGTCTGGATCGGCATTGTTAATATCTATAAATCCCCGCAGCAAAATATTAGGATTAACAAGCCATAGGTGAAGAAATATGCCACTTCTCATCGAATTTCCAACTACCATGGGAAAAACAGTGGAAGATACTTCATACTGGAGGAGGTTATATGCAGTCTGCAATGACAAAGCAAAATTTGATCAACCATAACTTTAAAAGATATAACTGTTAACAGTAAATTAGCCAACTCTACCAAAACCTTAAGGTGTTAGGAGATACAAGAATTAATATACTTCAACACCCCCCTTCAAGAGGAACATTGTTCTCTCTTGGAAACACACTCGGGGAGCCAGGTGTGAGTCCACACAATGCGTACACACGCAAACACTACTACATCCAGGAAAATACTTTCCTTGGGATTCGAACTTGCGACCTGGTTTGGCTATGATACCATGTTAACAATAAATTAACCAACTCTCCCAAAACCTTAAGGTGTTAAGAGATGCAAGAATTAATATACATCAACAATAACTCCAAGAATGAACTGTATATGAGGAAGAACATACATTAATATGGGCCATCCCAAGAAGCAAGACCTCAGGGCAGGTTTTTAGAGGATACTCAAGCAATGATCGTACAGATCCAGCATGACCCCTCTCAGCTAGTTGACATAGCACCCCCAAAAGGTCAAGACATAACCAAGCCTGATTTGCATTTCCTTGGGGAAGATTATGACCATGTACTTCATTAACATATGCCTACCAGCACAATTGGCAATTCCTATCAGTCGAACAGAAAAATGTATATTATAAGGACCAACTGGAATAGGTGAAGGATCATACCAGTTGCCTCATAGAATGTGCAAAGGTAAACATTTCTGGTGGTGCTGATACAGCATATCTTAGAAATGATAGCTGGCCCTCAGCATTCTTCCAGACAGGTCCACAAACAGCATGGAGTGGGAATGGATCCTGAATCATTATGTTTTGCCGATTCATTACTAATATCAAAGGAACTATTTGTTGATATTCACATGTTCCTGCTATAGAACATACCTGGCATGCATTCGCATAAATAGACATGAAAAAAGAAAATGCCTCCTCATTGGGGATATAGAACCCCTCATGGTCCAGGTTTTCCATAACAATGATCCAATTAGTTCCCGGAGCCTGAAGATCAAAACATCCCGGTTGAAAACATTAACACACTTACCTAGCCCTTCGCACCACATCATTGTTCAATTGTTGCAATCAAGGGAAAAAAAGTATATGAACATTGAAAGACCAAAACAAGAACTCACAAGTTGCTTTATTGAATCTACAAGGACATCAACATTCCAAGCAGTCAAACATGACAAATCAGATGATGAGCTGCTACCAAGAGCAGAGCACGATACGAAGGATGTGTTTTGACTATCCTCAAGACCATTATGGTTTTGCGTAATTGTGTTGAGTATACGAGAGAGGATTCCCTCAGTTAGAGGTAAGAAAAGAGATAGAATCTTTTTACAATGTGATTCATCAATTGTGCATCCATAGCCAAGTTCCTTTATAATATCCGCCATGCTACTTTCCTTCTCTATCTCTTCTAGAACAGCATCAAAGTCATTTTCACTGCACTCATAGAATAGATCCAACTGCCTGAAGCAAACATAACAGCAGTAAGAAACAAAGAAAAGAGTTTCTACCCAGATAAAACAAGGAACAATGCAAGTGTGTGGTCATTGCTGGAGAAGATAGACAAATAAGAGAGGGAAGAGGACCTCAAAGAATTGGCCTCATGTAAATCATCTGAAAGCAATGGAGCTAATATAAAAGAAGTCCTTTCTTTCAGCTGCAACAAAGATAACATTTGCATAAAGGAATCCACATGCTTAGCAAGACCCTCAGACCGACAGAGGAACATGACAATGTTCTGGATCTTCCCATGAGAATCAAGAGATGCAGGATGGGCACACAATTCCTCGATCTGGGACATGCAGAAGTTTTTCCCTGGAAACCAGCAAAGAGTTGATTTGCCTTTGTGAGAATAAAAAAAAGGATGCACAAGTGCAGTGGAATCATATAAAATTAGAGATGGAGGTGCTTCAGAGTCCAGAAACCTGTCTCCAAATCAAATAATCAAACTTACCACTTGTTCTGATATCGAGGATTTCTGAATCTGACAAAGCAAGACCAATGCCAATTTTCTCCGACACCGTTAAGTGTAAAGCATTACAGAAATTTCCAAGAAATGCTTCATTGATTACTGGACTTCTTAGTGCTTCACAAAACACTGAACCAAAATTTGATTTATCCAATAAATATCTAAAGATGGCAGCAAGAAAATCTGGTTTCATCTGTATGTTCTGCATGTCCCCTCCATGAAAATTCATGTGATCCAAGCAGGTTTGGAGCAGCAAAATGCTTCCCTCAGTTCCATAGTCAACAAACTGCAGAGAAGAAATAGCTACATGAGCTTGAAATATTGAAAGTGCATTGAAGAGATGATATTGGAGAAAAAGATCAAGCAGAAAAGAAAAAATAAAAACACAGCATTACAAAATATCCCCAATATTAAATTATAGGTAGAGTCTAATAATAAACGGCCACCCAATCTAAAATGTTCAATAATACAGTGAAAGAGCAATGGAATATTATAATACCGTTAACACATCAACCAATTGATTTGTAAATCATTCTTGTTGGGCTCAAATGGATCTGACGTGGCTTGGACAATATGGTTTGGTATCGCTGATATTTACTTAATTTCTTTTATGAATAATGGTGAACTTTATTGATAGAAAAGGAGAGCGAAAATACAAGCACAAGGAAGAAGAGACCAAACAAAACATACACAGTAGCAAGAAGCTGTGAAAAAAAAAGTCTAAGGACAGCCAAAAAACAATCTCACTCCGGGATATGATCCCCCACGAACACCTCTTGCTGCCAAACACTCCATTTGGCAAGGCAATCGACTAAAGAGTTTTGGCAATGAGGGACCTTCTACAACACTGCCTTGCATGGTTTCAAAGATCGGACGATCTGGATCGGGATCGTCCAGGACCGGTCCGATCCCAGCCTGTAGATCGCAATCCTTATGGGATCTGAAGATCCTAGCCCTAGATCGTCCGATCCAGGACAAGATCGTTTTAGATTGTCTCAAATCGAACGATCCAGGATTGGGATCAGATGACCCCAAAAAAAATACCTAAAAAATAGTTTTTTTTGTTTCTTCAAGAGTGCACAAACCCTTCACTAGATTACATATTTTCCAAGTAACATCAAAATTTTCTAACGGGAACGCTGCCCCCGCACCTTCGCCAAGGGGAGTTAGGCTAGCCCCCCTTGGAACTCCCCCGCCCCCCGCTAGCCAGCCTTGGAACCCCCTACATTGATGGCAGGGGGTAAGCCCCCCCCACCCCCCCACCCCAATAATAAAATGCGAGATTAAA
>JAOXJP010226851.1:0-11409 GCA_025762735.1 Platanus orientalis | reverse complement strand
AACAATGAAATCAAAATTTGAGATGAGTATGGAAGGAGAACTGAAGTTCTTCCTAGGTCTACAAATGAAGCAAACAAAAGATAGCATCTTTTTGAGCCAAACCAAGTTTATAAGAGACCTAGTTTCTAAGTTTGGATTAAAACAATCCAAACCTATGAATATGCCCATTAGCACAAGTGACAAGATCACTAAATACCTCGAAGGAGCTGAGGTTGATTCCACCTACTATAGAAGCATCATTGAGAGTTTGCTCTACTTAACTGCAAGTAAACTAGACATTGCATTCAGTGTAGGTGCATGTCCTAGATATCAAGCTGCCCCCAAAGAATCACATCTTAAGGTAGCTACGAGGATTATCTGATATTTTCATGGGATTATGGACTTTGGGCTATGGTATCCATTTGATACAACAGCTGAGATAGTGAGGTACTCAGATGTTGATTGGGTTGGTGATGTGGAGGATTGCAAGAGTACGAGTGGAGGTTGCTTTAACATAGGCAACAGTTTTGTCTCTTAGCATAACAGGAAACAAAACTCCATCTCTCTGTCAACTGCCGAGGCTGAATACATTGTAGCTGGGAGTTGATGCACTCAAATCTTGTGGACAAAGCAAATGCTTCATAATTACGAGTTGGAGTAAAGCACTCTGAGTTTATTTGTAGACAATAAAAGTGCCATTGCCATCTCTAAGAATCCTGTCCAACATTCAAGGACAAAGCACATTGACATAAGACATCACTTCATTCATCAATTAGTGGAAGAAAAGTTTAACCCTTAGACTATGTTAAGACCGGAGATCAATTAGCAAACATTCTAACTAAACTCCTTGATTCCAAGCGGTTTGAGTATCTTTGGAGTGCTATCGATTTATGCCCTATTTAGCCCTCTAGAGGTCGTAGTGCATTGGGGAGAGGGCCATGGAGTTATGTATGCTTGGAGTGGTATGTGGTACTGAGTGGAGGAGTTTCACCTTAGAAAAATGAATAAAAAATTCAAAAACCACTTTCCAAATTGATTGCATAGTTTGTAATCAATTTCACTCCAAACCGATTACGAAAAGCGTCATCAGTTTGGGGGCATTTTTGTTAGTGTTTTTCATGTGTTTAAAAAGAGAAAACCTATTAGTTCTCTCATTCTCACACCCAATGACTCCATTTTCTCCCAGAGCTCCCGTTTCTTCTTCCTAAGGGTTTTTACGTTGAGATCTTGTATTCTCGCACTATAATCATGCCTCCAAGGATGAAGTTGTCTACATCTAAGGGAGGATCCTCACTCGACCCTCCTCGCAATCCAGGGAAGTGACCGGTGACTCAATCACAGCCATGTAAGAGATCGAAGAGACTTACTGCATCCTACTCTCCTTGCCACGATGTCACGAGCCTCAAGTGAAACAATCACATCTTCTCGTGTTTTATCATCACCGTGAAGAAAAGATTCATATTCTAGGCTCCTAGGAGGAGAATATGGAAGATGTTAGGAGGGAGATGACGATGATGAGGAAAGCCTTGAAAGGAAAAGCTCCAGCCACCGTCGATGAGCTAATCCAAAGGACAGACCACCCATTTACCCTAGAGGTAATGGCTTAACCCCTCCCTAACAAGTTTAAGTCACTGTATATGGAGATGTTTAAAGGCGATAAGGACCCCTTGGATCACTTGGAGGCCTACAAGATGCACATGAACCTCTAGGAGGCCCTCGATGAAATTATGTGTCGGGCATTCCTAATTTCAATCAAGGGGTCTGCCAGGATTTGGTTCAACCTGTTGAAGCCCAGCAATATATCAAACTTCACAGAACTAAGTTGGCAGTTCATCGACTATTTCATTAACAGTTAGAGGCACCAGAAGCCGGACACTTATCTTCTAAATATCAAACAAAATAAAGGGTAATCCCTATGAGAATATATGTCCTTGTTTAATAGAGAAATACTACAAGTAGATGATGCCAAGGAGAAGATGATCATGGTTACCTTGATGGCAGGGTTACTGCCCTTAAAATTCCTATTCTCTCTCTCCAAGAATCCCCTGTCCTATATGGCCGACCTCATGGTGAAGGCACAACAACACATAAACGCTGAAGATACCCTCAATGATAGGCTAGAACGGGATGTCGGGCCTAATTCATAGTCCAATAAAAGAAAGAGGGAACAATCTTAGAGACCACGAGAAGATAAAGGTGGCTAGGTGAGAGAAGACAATGGCAACTACAGGATCAGGCCATGGGTCAATTTCCCCCCAAGTAGGTTTCAAAGCTATACTCCTCTTAACGCACTTGTGGAACAAGTGTTCCTCCATATCAGGGATGACTCAAGCATCAAATGGCCTGGGAGGATCAACACCCCACCGGAGAAGAGAAGCTGCGACAAGTACTGTTATTTTCATTGGGACCATGGCCACGACACCAATGACTGCTTTGACTTGAAGAAGCAGATAGAAGCCCTTATTTAATGAGGGTGACTATAGAGATTTATTGTAGGATTACAGTAGGTTAGGCATGAGAACACCCATCGAGACCCTCTTATTCAAGAAGAAAGAAGGCCTGAAGGGCCAATCAGGGAGATAAGGGTAATCGTTGGAGGGTTCACTGGGGAAGGGGAATCCAACTCAGCAAAGAGGTCACACGTGAGGTAGATTCACGTGGAGAGAGACTGACTATTAATGATGACCGAGAGGCCAACCAAGCATAAAAAGGCAAGAGCATCCCCCTATCACCTTCTCTACAGAAGATACCTAAGGGGTGAGTCAGCAACACGATGACGCACTGGTGGTGACGTTGGTCATTTCTAACTATATCACACACTATATCCTCATTGACAACGGTAGCTCAACAAATATTCTCTATCTCCCTGCCTTTGATCAAATGGACATCCAATGAAATTAGTTGAAGCCCGCTCAGACACCCTTGATCGGATTTACGGGTGACAGGTTGCTCCCATTGGGAACTATCAGTTTCGTAGTTATTGCTGGGATGGGGGAGAGTCAATCAACCTGAGTGGTCAACTTCTTGGTGGTAGACTATTCCTCTACTTACAATGTGATCCTGAGAAGGTCGGTGCTTAATCGACTTAGAGTGGTCACCTCGACCTACCATCTCTTGATGCGCTTTCCAACCGAGAGGGGAGTTTAGGAAGTCAGAGGAGATCAGGTGGCAGCCAAGAAATGTTACATGGCCTCACTCAAAGGATAGCTAGACCCAAAGAAAACTATGGCAATCGATAGCCTAGAAGTCCGAGATAAAAGAACTTGAGTGGTAGTTAAACTAGGAGGAGAGTTGTAAGACATTATCCTCAATCCCAACACACCTAATAGGGTCACTCAAGTAAGATTAGACCTGTCGGGAGGATTCAAAGTTCGGTTGTGAGACTTCCTTATCAAGAATCGGGACGTGTTCGCTTGGACACATGAAGACATGCTAGGAATAGATCCCCAGATGTTTGTGCACAGGTTGAATGTAGACCCAGCCTCGAGGCTCGTCAAGCAGAAAAAGAGAAATTTTGCATGGATGCCTTCTTGAGGTATAACCAAATAAAGATGCATGAGCCCGACTAGGAGAAAACCACCTTCATCACCGACCAAGGACTCTACTGTTATAAGGTCATGCCCTTTAGGCTGAAGAATGGGGGGTCCACTTACTAGAGACTCATCAATGAGATGTTTAAAGGCCAAATTTGGAGGAACGTTGAGCTGTACATAGACAATATGCTGGTGAAGAGCCTTCAAGCTGAGCAACACTTCTCCGATTTAAACGAGACCTTCCAAACCTTAAGGAAGCACAAGATGAACCTTAACCCCAGCAAATGTGCCTTCGGGGTGTCAGTTAGGAAGCTACTCGGGTTTATGGCATCTCATCAGAGAATAGAGGCTAATCCCAAGAAGGTGAAGGCCATACTCGACATGCAGACTCCCAGAAACACAAAAAGGTATAATGTTGGTCAGGAGGGTCGCCGCCTTAAGCAGATTCATCTCTTTGGCCACAGACAAGTGTTGCCCCTTTTTTTTCCTGCTAAAGAAAGTGCTAAGGGATAGGGAGCTTTACCTTGGCCATGTAGTGGATCATGTCTTTGTGCACGACGGCCGGGGAAAGGTTCTTCTTTAGATACTCAAGGTCAGTCGGGGGAACACCCCCTAGGAGGTAGTCCCCCTAGGACTTGATCTTAGTAACCAGGAATCGGGCCCCAATGGGGACTTTTCTGGTGCCATGGTAAGAGTGGAAGAAGATGCCCCCCGAGTTGAGGTCGTCATTGTCATGGCTGTCGGAGTAGGGACCTATGGGGCAATGGTAGGGGCCTCGATGGCAGGGGCCTTAAAGGCAGTCGGTAGAGTAGTTGTCTGAGTGGTCGTGGCTTGGACTCTAGTTGCAAGAGCTGGAGAAGAACCCCCTACATCCCCCTCTAAGTCAATGATTAGGATAGTGTTAGATGGAGTCAGGGGAGGCACTGAAACTGCCTCGAGGGCCTGGGACCTGAAGGACTCCCAAGAGACGACGTGGCATTTCCTCTTCTTCGAGGTCACAACCACCTTTGCTTGAGCAGTCGCTGGTTGACCAGCCTTTTTAGCCTTATCTCTGATCTCTCAAGCCCAGGAGAGGTATTTTCTATCTGTCTTCATTACTGCACAAGAAATGGACCAGGGATTAGAAATTAGCAAAATATAAAAGAATAATTGGGAAGAAGAAATAAAGGGAAGACAAATAAAATAAAGACAGGTGAGTTACCCGGGTCTGGACTAAAACCACACTGATGGAGTCAGTCGGGCATAACGAGATCTAAGAAGGTGTGGGAATGGTTATTTATTACCTCCCAGATACGAGCTTCCTCCTCGTTAAACAACTCGTCTACTTTAGAAACTAAAAAGAAAAATAGGATGAAAAAAGAAAATGCATAAGACTGGTTGGAATAAAGAGACTCAAAAAAAAGAGGAAAAGGAAGAGAGGAGGGGAAGAAGAAATTTCTTATGACTTACCCACTATTTTGATGGCCGAAGCCCATACTCAGTTGAACTTCACGGTAGGGACCTCCCCGGGGGGGTACTCCCAGCCCTCACCCAAGACGAAGAAATACCGGGTCCTCCACCCACTATTAGAGCTCGGGAGGGCTGTCACCAAAGTTAGAGTTGGGTCTCGGTTGGCAAAATAGAACCACCTTAGTTCCTGCTCCTTGGGGTAATAACATCGGAAGAACTCATTGAGTGTAAGGGGATGTTTCCCCTTGAAAGTTAGTTCCCATAGGACCATATAGCATATGACCATCTGCCAGGCATTGGGCATTAGTTGTTCGAGTGCCAGACCGAGGCAAAATACCAAGTCCCTTAGAAACAAAGGAACTGGAAACCTAAGGCCCGCCATATGGGCCAGCTTGTGCAGCGCTATGCTGCCGGTAGGGGCTTCAAAATCCTAGGAGTCCCCAAGGGCCGTAAAGACAATCCCCTTGGGAACCAAGTAGGTGGAATAGTATCGAGTTAGGGTTTTTACCCCTAACTCAGAACTATACTGGGCAGCTTTGAAATCTTGCTCGGGAGCTATCTCCCTTACTACCCCCTGGGCATTAGACGGAGCCGGCTCGGTGGCCTACTCTGTGGGGTGTTGCTAGACTTCTGACAAGTCATCAACCCCATCGACCATTCGATCGATAGTATCTCTAGACACCATCTAAATAACACTAGAAAAGTTGAAAGACAAGGGAAGAGAAAAGATAAAACAAAATCTAAGGAAAATACGCCAAAAGAGAGGAAAACTAAGGAACACCAACAACAAAAAATAGAGAAAAAATGAATGACAGGACTCAGCAAAACAAAGGAAGATTATAAAAAACTAGAGGGCAAGCTACGGTGTAAAAGGTACCTGAGAAAAGGGCAGACTCAAATAGGATACCGGAATTGTTGAAAGACGGTTGCCTAGAGGGAAGAAAGTTATCGGAAGTGAGTAAAAAGGGTGCTAGAGATACGCTATCAACGTTGAAAGAAAAGAGGACAGCCTGCCAAGATGAGGACGATTCGCTGGAAATTGCTCAAAACAGACGTAGGAGACGATGAGTGAAGATAAAAAAAAGTTGGAAGTGTGTATAAAGAAGAATATATATATATAGCCTACCCCGAGGATTCTCGACCCTACACTTGCCGCGTATCTAAGGGTTAATGAAATAAACTCGGGAAACAAAGCAATGCACATATCCCAAGATATTAAAGAGGTTTAAACATAGCTGTTAGATGATCTAGAGATCCGAGATGACATGACGCTTGACATGACCCGTAATCAGCACAGGCACGTCCTCTCGGTTATTAAAATTCAATAAATGTGAAGTCATCATTACCACTCATCCTCAACCGATGTCATCTCGATAGTTCGTATTCCCGGGCCACGTAACCCTGTACCTGGGAATAGGGGGCAATTGATGGGGGAAAACTATACTTAGGCCCCACTAGCCGACCCTGATAAACCAGCACAACCCCTACCCTAGGTGGACGGATTCAATAAGTTCTGAGGGGGGCCCGCCCTAGCCCCCCCTGACTCACCAGATACCGAGGCCCTCAACCAAAAGATAAAATCATCCTGCGGTACTCAACCACGAACATCCTACTAGTAACCTCGACTTTCACTCAAAGCACTCGACACCCAAAGACCACTCGGAACCTCGAGGCCCCTCGGGGACTCAAAGACTTCCTGGTTGATGGAATGTGCTAACCTCGACTATTCAACCTAAGGATAAACATAATCCAAAAATCATTATTCGATTAGAATATTATCTATAGCAGATCTGTCAATTCTAAGAAAATGACAGAGAGAAGGGGAAGACGCGGCCAAGAATGTGAGCGACAACAACAGATGAGAACATGGGAGGAAAGCGACATGTGAGATCCTTTTAGGTATGCCACTACTCGAACTTATAAATGTGGGCACTAATCCGTCCTTCATGTATGAGATATTGGAAACCCTAAAGAAAAAGAAATATAATTTCGTCTCTAGAATCCCCTTCTTTTACTGACTCAATCGTAGGAGAGCTAGAAGCCGGCACCCTGCCGGTGCCTAGCTTCTTGATATTCTGTAATTCCGTATGTGCAGAACCGGTTCCCTTGAGCACGTGGGTTGACCACAGGACCTTCTGACCAGCGTAAAAATGAGTCTACTCATCCAATACTATCGACATAGATTTCGCTTTCAAATGCTCGATTTGTGGCTAAAATTGACGAATCTGGAGCTTTTTCGGTGTATTAGAAGTAGAGATCTGGAGCATCTAGGGTTTAAGATGGAGATTTAATGTCGCCATGGATTTTCCTCTTCATCTTTTTCTTATACAAAACCCTAAAATTACAAAATGTTATGAAATTCTTAGGATCTATCTCTCTCTCGGCAAATCTTCTCTCAAAGAGAAGATCTAATGTCGCCATGGATTCTCTTCTTTTGCGGTCTCTATTCTAAGATGTGCAGAATTACTCTGCAAATGAAGCTGGTCATTGCTCAGCTCGCTTTGTCTCTTCTAGTTTTCACCTCCTTCAACGAGATGTCAGCTGATTTTTCGAGTTCTCACAGAGGAAGTGCGGATTTTCAAAAGTTTACCTTAGGTTCGTTTTTTTTTTTCCCCGTACTATTTAGGTATATGTTCTTGAATGTGGGAGTTGTTACTTCTTTCCGTGTTGCATTTTTATTGTAGCAATGGCATGACTTTTGGTTTGGATTTTTTTTAATGATCTGTTAGTCTTGATTTGATCTTAGATATCCTCTACATCTGAGATGATCGCCGGCGAGTTCATACTGTTCTTTTCTTGTTCTTAATTTTTTTAGGAGAATTCTTGCTGTACATTTATATATTATTGTAACTGGTACATGCTTGCATATTTCATCTTTTTAATCTACCTTGTTGCTGCAGGAGAAGATACTTTAAAGCAATTGACGAGTAGTTTAGTGCCATATGCGCAAGTGCCTAGGCCTGCAAATGGCGTGCCCACTGGCACACTTGTTTTGGCAGCGAAGAGGACGAACAAGCTTAATATTCTTCGTGGTTTCAGGCGTTATCGAGGTGGTTGGGACATTACTAATACGCATTACTGGGCTGATTGGAATTTATTATCGAGTTGCTTTTTCCCCCCTTTTCATACTCTTTTGGGTTATTGATTAAAATTTTCAAATGTGATTGCGACAATGGTGGTTTTCCACTTTGAATGAAAATACCAACCCTTTTGGTTTCATAGATCAGTGGTTACCAACATGTATGTTAACTATTGTTGAGCTTAGATCAATTTCTGAGCATGCCTCCATTCATCGACCAGAGAGGGTTTCTCCGTGGTTTTTGAGGTATTTCAAGTTAATAGAAAGAGTTATAATTTTAGTAATGGGATCATTGGGGTGCGTTGTATTTATTTTATTTTATTTTTGGTAAATAGGGTGTGCTGTGTTTGGTGATAGTTAAAATTGCCAAGTCTAAACCTTTTCTTCAGGGTTTTGTTACCTTTTGCAGGGCCACTTTGGGTAAAGTTTAAATTCGTAAGAATCTCCTAGTATTTAAAATTGAAATATAAAATAGAAGGTTGAGAAATGGGTATTTCCTTCTAGAGAGTGGTTCTTTTTTAGGGGAGATGCTCCATTTTCTCCGAGTAGAGTTGTGGAGGAGAGGTTTTGTGGGTTACAACAGTTTTATGTGAGGTATTATTACCCGTATATCTTTTTATGTTCATATGAAGTTGTGGATTAATATTTATCACTTGTTGGATTGCCCATGGATATAGCCCCATTATGGGTAACCTATGTATATTTCATATTGTGGTTGTGTGATTTTGCACTTTTTTTTCTCCATGTTTCTTTGTTTTTTTTGCACATGATCCATGATTCTACGAGTCTTTTTCTTAGTAGTTTGAAACTTAGATTTCTGGTAGCGGGTTTGGCTACAACAGGGTGTTTGATCATGAGGTTTCCATGTGATGTATGCCTTTTTTTTTCGCTACCAAGTAAGCAAACCATAATTTTAAAGGAATACTCTTATCCACTTTCTGGTAGCACTCATTTATTTGATTTTGTACACCTGTTTTTTCATAGATCTTGTCTGTCTTACCATTCTTGATATGGCTGGTGGATAGTGAGAATAGTGATCAGGATGTGTGAATATATAATGCTTTTGATAGGTTCTTTAATCAATATATGCGAACGTCAAAGTGAAATGTATGCTTTAAAATTTTGACTAATAATTTATACATATGCTTTCACATTTTTTCCTCTCTCTATAACAAAGATTTTGGCATGGTGTTGATTTTCATTTTGTTTCAACAAAGATGCATTCACTAAACATTTGCCTTTATTGGGATATCATCAATTAATATTTTCATTGATGCGCTTACACAATGATCTCTCTGTTTTTTACTAGTTAGGATAAGTGCAACTCTATAGATCTGGTTGAACAGATGGCCCACTAATTGATGCATAATGAGTTGTGAGGTGTTTGGTTTTATAGGAGATGAAGTTATTGGTAGAGACCAAAATGTGGATGTACACCTGGGGCCCTGCCCTGGCTGCTGTACAGGTGCTCTATAATGAGTTGTGAGGTGTTTGGTTTTATAGGAGATGAAGTTATTGGTACAGACCAAAATGTGGATGTACACCTGGGGCCCTGCCCTCAGCAGGTCAAGAGGTTACTTATTTTCTCAGGAAATGATTACTTGGGCTTGAGTTCTCATCCAACAGTCCACAAGGCTGCTGCACAGGTGCACTTAGTATCCTAATGTGATTTTTGATAATTATATGTACATTTTGAAGCATCATTTAATTCAGGCAGCCCAAGAACATGGAATGGGTCCAAGGGGTTCTGCGTTGATCTGTGGGTATACCAATTACCATAGGCTATTAGAGTCTTGCTTGGCAGATTTGAAGAAGAAAGAGGTACTGGTATTCATAATTAATTGTCTTTTATTTAAATTGATTTGTCTATGCATATTATTCTTCTAAGATCTAATCATCCAACATAGCTCATTGGAGCAAAATGGTGAACCGGAAAAAGTGAAGAATGACCATGGTACTTAAAGATGATAAATTTTTTTGGCTTCATAACATATATAACTTACAAGTTTTCTCATATATATATATACTGCTTTAATGAAACTAAATTTTCGATATTTGGGTAGGGGTAAACTGGTTTTTGTGACTTTGGAAATGTGGCTCATGTAGACAATTTTTTCGTGGCCATATGGAGGCATGGACTCTAAATCTACAAACTCTGAGTTTTAATCTTTTTGGCCATATGAATTCTCTTTGCTGATTGGGAAGGTGAATGTACAATTGTTGTTGGCTTGCAATGAAAGTTTCTTCTCTTTCCATGGCATACATGCTCTTATTTGAAAGATCTATTTATTATCTTATGCAAATCTCAGTTAAGAATAGCATAAAGAGAATAAATTACATATCTGTAGATGTAAATTAAAGTTATCTTAAGTACATCCACACAAAAAATCAGAAAGTAAGACAAATCTTAAAAAAACAGGACTATAATTGAATTATCCATAAACAAAAAGACTAAATTGCCAATATTGGGACTAGGCAATGGTGATCTAGTATTCTCTCTTTCACGTTGTGATTTTTATTTTCTGGACCTTATATATAAATGGAACTATTGAAACCAACTTCTAGTAGTTGTATGCGGGTCCCCAGATGTTTGGTAGATTGGGTGTAAAACGTAGATGGCATTAAGGGATTTAATTTTTTTAAACAGACCTGTCAAATGTTGAGTATTTGTTCTTGAAAATAAATGGGTAGTTTGGGAACCCATTTCTGTGAAGATTTTGCCAACAAAAATTCAGTCCCACAGTACATAGTGATTTTCTAGGAAATTCATAGAAAGCTTCTAATACCCATTTCTATGGATATCTTTGCTTAGTTCTAGATTCTTTTAGTCCACAGCTTCACCTTACAATGAATCTTTAAAGTTTCAAACTTGCAGTTAAAAATAATAATAATAATAAACCAGATTCTTTTGTGTAAATAATAAAATGGTTTTAAGCAGGTTACAAGTTTCAGTCATTGTCAAGGTTTGTGTTGTGGCTTATGAGTCTTAGAGATTACTAAACCTTGACATACAACTTAGATTCATTCACCTCATTGAGTTTTTTTTTTTTCTTTTTCCCTATTTAAACACACTTTAGACAGCTTTTTTAAAACGTTGCCTATAGTGTTTTTTGTTCCTATTTAAACATACTTTAGACAGCGTTTTCAAAACCCTATTTAAAGTATGACAATATAAGCAATGTTTTTAAAACGCTGGCTATACTACTGGTTTTTGTCAACATAAAACGTTGGTTAAAGTTTTTGACTTTTCCCGATGCGGCTCAAAACAATGTTTAAAAAATCTTGCCTATAAAATGCGAGCAAAGGCCATTTTTGTTGTAGTGACACTATGCTAACAAAATCTTTATATATATATATATATATATATAT
>JAOXJP010226850.1:0-25359 GCA_025762735.1 Platanus orientalis | reverse complement strand
GAAGAAAAAGAAGAGAAGAAGAGAGGCAGTTGTAAGTGGAGGAGGGAATGGGGTTTGATAGAACCCACTGACACCCCCTCATTTGTATTATAAAATATGCAATCTGGGCATACCCTTAGTGGACAATTTTACCCTCGGGTGTACAATATAGTACCCCTTATTCTTCTCAAGCTGGAGCATAGATATCAATCATGCCCAGCCTAGTACATAATAGTTCCAACTGAGACTTTCCCAAAGCCTTTGTAAACAAAACTGGTCTTCAGACTTCACATACGGAGTCATAATCTGCTTGCTCATCACCAAATCATGAATGAAATGACAATTTACTTCAATATGCTTAGTGCGCTCATGAAAGACTGGATTGCTTGCAATGTAGATGGCTACTTGATTATCACAATACATAGTTAACGGAGTATGTAAGTTGATACCCATCTCTTGTAAGAGCGATCTTAACCGCATCAACTCATATGCAGTGTGAGCCATAGCTCTATACTCTGCTTCTACACTTGACTTGGTCACTATACTTTTCCTTTTACTTCTCCATGTGACTAAATTACTGATAATAAAGGTATAATATCTAGATGTAGATCTCCTGTCACTCTGATTACCAACCCAGTCTGCATTTGAATAACCAATAACTTGCATATCTTTAGAAGGTGTACAGAATATGCCTTTTCCCGGTCCTCCCTTCATGTATCTCAAGATTCTACATACAACATCCCAATGTGGTTGACGCGGGTGTGCATGAACTGACTGACCACACCTACAACAAAGACAATATTTGGTCATGTTACTATTAGGTAAATTAAGTTACCTACCATCCTTTTATATTTGTCAGGATCTGAAAATAGTTCCCCATCATCAATTCCAAATTTGGTATTAGGATATATAGGGAAATCAAATGGTTTGCAACCCAGCATACCTACCTCTAGTAGATCCATCACATACTTGCGTTGAGATAAGTGAATCCCTTTTTTAGACCTTGCTACCTAAATGCCAAGAAAATACCGTAGTTAACCAAGATCTTTTGCATTTTCAAGTCAACAATACCATTATGATCATTGCCAGTGATGATTATATCATCCACATAAACCATCAAATAAATCATACATTTTTCCTGTTGCCGAACAAAGAGAATGATCCAATACAATTCTCTTGAACCCATACTGTAATGTTGTTTGAATGAACTTGTCAAACCAAGCACACGGTGATTGCTTTAAAACCCATAAATTGTTTTCTTGAGTTTACACATATTATCACTCTCTCCCTGAGCAACATATCCAAGAGGTAGCTCCATCTAAACCTCTTATTGGAGATCATGGTGAAGAAATGCATTCTTGACATCCAACTGAAACAATGGCCAATTGTAAGACACAACAAGAGAAATCAACACCTATATAGAGTTCAATCTAGTCACATATGAGGTCTCAAAGTAATCTACACCAAAGGTCTAGGTACATCCTTTGGAAACTAAACAAGTTTTTAGTCTTTCAATGGCACTATCAAAATAATGCTTGGTAGTATACACCCACCTTCAACCAACTACTTGTTTCCCTAGTAGAAGGGAAGTTGACTCCCATGTATGATTGTGTTGGAGAGCAATCATTTCTACATTTGTGGCTTGCTTCCACCTAGAATATTGCATTGCATGTGCACATGACTTAGGTAGAAATATAGAGGACAAGGATAAAGCAAAGGAGTGAAGTGAAGGAGATAAGTTAGCAAAGGAAACAAGGTTTGAAATTAGAAGTACATGGGCGTTTACCTTTATGCAAGGCAATGGGCAAATCATCTTGAGAAGAATCTGCAAGACTAGAAGATAACTCGGTGGTAGGTGGAACTTGTATTCATCTAAGATATACTTTCAGAGGAGCTTTCTCTGACTGCACTACATCTGTCAGAATAGGAAGTGTTACAAGCACATCATATCTATCTTGGGAACATAATCCCCCCTGAGGAGGAGGTAAAATGTCAATAGCAACTTCTCGACCTTCAACAAAGAAAAATGATGTGCTCTCAAAGGTAACAAAGACACAACTAGGTAACATTCATGTGAAACATCAAAGTTTGAGCAATATCAAGAAGGTGTCAATTTTTGCGTACAACCCCATTTTGCTGTAGAGTGTGAGCACAAGAAGTTTGATGTATAAATCCATTTAAAGCACAATAATCTTGTCAATCTTTTCGAACATACTCATGGGCATTGTCATAACAAAGCACATGAATAAGGTGTGGCCAAATTGAACTTCAATTTCTCTGTAAAATAATTTGAAAGTAGGCAATAATTCAGATCGAACTTTCAAAAGGAATAGCTATGTCATGCGTGAATAATCATCCACAAGTGTAATGAAATATGAATTACCAAATAAACTTTTATATCTAGCAGAACCCCAAATATCAGTGTGTAAACTAATTCAAATGGACTTGATCTTTGACTCTCAACTTGACTTGGAAATGAAATACGTTAATGTTTTCCTAACTGACACACTCCACACTCTAGACTAAACATAGATTGTAAGGAAGGAGCATTAAGCTTTAAATTTTTTAATGATTGATGCCCCAAACGATTTTGCCACTGGAGAGAAGAGACACCGTGTAATTCAACTGCACCGCTTCTTGGATCCTCATCCAGATAATGTAGACCATTCCCTTCATGCCCACCATCAAACACCTTCTTCATCTTGAGATCCTGAAAGGTACAAAATGAAGGATAAAAGGTTATAGAACATTGTAAGGCTTGAGTTAATTTACTAACATAGAGTAAACTAAATGGAAATTTAGGAACATAGAGCACATATTTAAGAGACAATGAAGAGGTAGGATTGGAAACTCCACGACCATTAATGAAACGTGTAGAACCCTCAACAAGAACCATAGTGGATTGAGGTCCAGATGAGTTAAAGGTCCTAAATTAGGAAAGCGTACTAGTCGTATGCATAGACGCCCCTGAGTTAATAACCCAAGAGGACTTCTGAGTAGCAAGACAAACAGTACTTGAGTGAGCCAAGGTAGCTGTAAAAGTGGACGATCCCAAGTTATTATCAGAAGTTGGAAGCCGTTACAGTAAGGCATGGTATTCTTCACGTGAAAGAGTAATAGGTCCCAACACTTCAACCATGAACATCATGAGTGAACTGATGAGAAACAACTCTAGTAGTTGATCCCAAACTACTCTTACTAGTAGTATTAGTATTAGCTTATGTTGGCTTGCCAAACTTATCCCATCATTTCTCGCTAATGTGATTGGTCCGACCATAGTGTGTGCACTTTCGCATTTTTGCATCACGTTCTCTACCTCTACTACCAGAAAACCTACCACAGCCTCCTAAACCACCTCGGCCAGTCATAGATACAATGACTGAATTCTCATTAGTAGAACCGCTAGAAATAGGAGTAGTTGCTGCATGTTGAACCGTGGAGTACACACTGTTAAAGGAGGGCAGACTATCACCTGATTGCCTGAAAATTAGGTTTCAACCCAGAGAGAAACTTGGCTACTTGAAATTCTTCGCATTGCTTCTTTAGTTGATCAACATCACTTGTGATTGGTTGATATATATTCAACTCTTCCCACATACCACGAACTTGCTATAGTACTCTTCCAATGGTTTATCGACTTGTTGCAACATATAAATATTATCATACAACTGATATATCCGAGACACATTATTTTCCATGGAGTATTTTTCGTGAAGAGTCATCCATACTTGCTTGGCAGTGACTAAAAACATAACATTAGCACTAATAGACAGTTCCATACTGTTTCACAACCATATCGTCACCAAGTAGTAATCTTGCAGCCGTTCTTCATATGAAGAATCTGATGTTTTAGGAGGATCGGTAGTGATGAATTTCAACTTCTGTCTAGCTCCTAAAAATACCTTTACCAATTGTGCCTATAACAAATAGTTGTTTACATTCAATTTTATAGTTGTAATATGAAGATTTACATGATCAATTGTTTCCATGGAGGAATCTTTCCCTTCAGTTGATGTAGACATGAAAATAGAGCCCAATCAACGTCCACAAAGCTTATATACTATGCTGGAAAAAAAATCCAGCAGCCTTACACAGAGGGAATAGACACAGATCGATGATACTACAAATCGATCACTTGCACCAAAATATATGTATATATAGGAACTGATCATAATCTCTAACAAATCACTTCTTTCTAATGGATAGACTAATAGATTCCATGAACAACAAAACACTGATTTCAATCAACCACCGTGATAAACTATCCACAAGAAAGATACCACTCACCACAATTAGATAATCTGCACATCACTTCAGTCTTCTTCAATATGATGGTCTGGAAAAAGAGGACGCTCTTCACAGCACTTTAACACCACTCAGACATCACACAACCATAACTGGTTGGTGTTATATCAAGGATTAAAAGGACCCCTTAGGGTTTAATGAAAGATTAGAAAAGAATGAAAAATATGGAACAAAAGGGGCTGCCCAATAACAGGATCAGACTTGCTCTGATACCATGTCCAAGTATAAATAAATGACAAAGAGAATCAAAGATAGAAGAGAAAACAAGAAGGAATAAAGAGAAGATAAAGAAGAGAAGAAGAAGAATAGAGGCAGCCGTAAGTGGAGGAGAGATTAGGGTTCGTTAGAACCCAATGATGCCTTCTCCTTATTTATATTATAAAATATGTGGTTTGGACAGTTATACCCTCAGGTGTACAATGTAGTACCCTTTATTACATAGACTAGTACTTTAACAATATATATAATTTATTGGTGTAAGATTCTTAACCAAAACCAAGCTTTTAACGAGCCAAGCTTTTAGTGAGCTGGGCTTAGTGAAGCTCGGTTCAGGCTCACTTAGGAAACGAGCTTAAATCAAAGCTTAGTCTCGGCTTTGTGAGCTAAATACAAGACTCAGGTTCGGCCCATTGACAACCATATGCATACCAATATATATATATAGAAAAAAAATTGAAAACGAGCAAAAAGACAGGAGAGGGGATGAGGGATCCCAAATAACGGGAAAAAAAAAGAACAAGGGGCAGAAACCCCACGCTAAACAATAGCAACAAAGCTCTCACAACTCGCCAAAACCAATGACCGTCTCCCAATGAAACCAAATCCCCATTAGGAATCCCCTCATAACCTTTACACCGCCTAGCCTAAAACGAAACCAAATCTTTGGCCCTCTTATACACTTGCTGACTTGCCAAGCTAGTTCAGAATGACCATTAAACACACGATTGTTTCTCTCCTGCTAGATTGCCCAACATACTACCGCCGGAACCAACCTCCACTCTCTTACCAAATTCACAAAAAGCTAGCAATCTCTAACTGAGGAGGAGGCCCATAAGGTCTAACGGAAACCTCTCAGGAAAAGGAACAATGAATGAGAATATGAGAAGCTGGCTCTGCATCCTGATAGCACAACAGACACACATTGGGAAGGTAGGACCATTTTCTCCAAAGGAGGTCCATAGTAGATATTTGCTCCAAAACCGCTGTACACATAAAAAATTGAACCTTTAGGGGGATCTTGCTATACCAGACTTCACTCCAAGGCCCACTAATCATCCTGGGGTTAGCCACGTGCCCATAACAAGACTTGATTGAGAAATTTCCCCCCGAATCAACCCTCCAGGTCCTCCTATCTTTCAAGTCTCAATCAATGCACGAAGACTACAACCTACCCAATAGCTGGGAAACCCTTGGAAACTCTTAATCAAATATAACCCGTCTGAGCACCGGAGCCCAGACTACCTCATCCCCATGCACTGAGTAGTTGGCTACCACGATTGATGAAGGAGCTACTACCAAAGCCAATAAATCAGGGAACTCCAGCTTGAGCGATCTTTCCCCACACCAAGTATCTTCCCAGAATTTAATTCACCGACCATCCCCCACCTCAAAACCCAAGCCCTCTTTAAATAGAGAAGTGAACTAAAAGATCCCCTTCCACAGGCTGCAACCAAAAGGGCCCCTAACTACCACGGACTCCCGACCGTCCAACATGTTGAATTTGGCCACAACCACCTGCCTCCATAAGCTACCTTCCTCGACCCCAAACCTCCAAAGCCATTTGCACAAACGAGCCTTGATCATAGATTTCAAACACCGTAACCTTGCTCCCCCTTTATCCTTCGGAGTGTATACCCTTTCCCAAGAAACCAAGTGCAAACCACTACCCTCTTCCCCTTTTCTCTAAAGAAAATCTTTTGGATTTTCTTCAAAACCTGGCCAACCGAACTAGGCATAACAAGGAGAGATAGATAATGGATTGGGATGCTCGCCAAGGATGCCTTAATAAGAGTAAGCCTTCTCCCCTTCGATAAACATCGAGCCTTCCAACCATTCAAGCGTTTTCTCATCCTTTTTACCACGGGGTTCTAAACCTTATTCTGCTTGTACGTGGCCGCAAGAGGGAGCCCCAAATAAAAGGATGGCAGCTTCCCTTGCCTATAATCTAGATCAGCCACAAGCTGATCTAAATTAGGCACATCCCCTATAAGAATCAAAGAGCTTTTTCCCAAGTTTAAACGCAGATCCGATACGATTTCTAAGCATTGAATAATACATCATAACAATCTTATCTGACGTTGGGAATTGTCACAGAAAATTATGGTATCATCTGCAAATTTCAAGTGAGAAACAACCACCTTCCTCCCTAATGAAAACCCTTCAAACATTTCCACTTCTACCGCCCTACCAAGCAAGCCCCCCAATACACCTCCCACCAACAAGAATAAGAGAGGAGATAGAGGGTCTCCCTGACGAAGACCTTTACTACACCTAAAGTTCCCTTTCGGCACCCTGTTTATCAACACCGAAAAAGAAGTCATACTAACGCATCTCCACATCCACTCCCTCCATTTCACCCCAAAACCACATCTCCACATCACGTACAAGAGGAAGTCCCAGTTTACATGATCATAAGCTTTCTCAAGGTCCAACTGACACATCACCTCAGACTTGCTTTCACGAATCCAAGAATCGATGCACTCATTCGCACATAAGACTCTATCTGTCATGGTCTACCTTGCAAAAAGACTCCTTACTCCCTCAATACAATCCTTGAGAGCACCTCCTTAAGACAAAGAGCCAGGCACTTAGCAATTATTTTATAGGTGTTGCCCACCAAACTCACCAATCTAAACTCCGAGAGTTGATCAACACCCTTCCTTTTTGGAATGAGGACAATAAAAGAGGTATAGCTACCTTTGTCCAATAAACATTTCTCAAATAAGTCTTTAAAGACCAACGTCAAATCTGCTTTTATCATCTCCCAACAGGATTTATAAAAGGCCAACATAAAGCCATCCGGCCCTAGCACCTTGTCACCCTCCAATATCCAAATTGCCTTATTGACTTCTTCTTCCTTGAACAACCTTTCTAACCATTCTGCCTAGCCTTCCCCTAGCTAAGGTAACTCTAAACCATCCACTTTTGGTCTTATCGGTATGTCATCCTGAAATAGATTACGAAAATAATCCTCCACATGAGTCTTTATCTCTTCTTCATTATCCACCCTCATACCACCAACTCTAAGAGAATGGATGTAGTTTATCGATTGCCGAGAAGATGCCATCCTGTGAAAGAACTTCATTTTCTGATCTCCCTCCTTTAACCTCTCCACTCTCGAGTTCTGTCTCCACATAATCTCCATCTCTAAAATCCGAAAAAAAACTCAATTTGAGCTTCTTTTCTCGCTATCCTCCAAACCTTCATCCTCCTCCTTTAGATCCCATTTGTGAATATGCTTTCTTTTTGGTGTCAACATCCCTAAAGACCTCCTTGTTCTAGACCCGCAGACAATCCCTAATGCTTTTTAACTTCAATCGGAACCTCTGACCTAGAGGACCTTGCTCCTTGATGTCTCCCCACCACCCTTTCACCAAATCTACAAAACCGGGATAAAGAAGCCACTACTTATTTTGAAATTTGAACGGAATAGGCCCCGCCCTATGTATAGCTTCCCCACCCTTCAGCAAAATGGGAACATGATCCGAGCCAACTCTTGACAAGGCATAAACAAAGACTGGAGAAAAATAATTATCCCATTATGCAAAAATTAAAAATCTGTCTAGCTTGCTCATGGAAGGACGGTCTTGGAGGTTAGACCATGTGTACTATTCATTGGAATTAACAAATTCACAAAAATCATCCATGCCTCTAGTTCTTCTTGTTGCTCGGCTACGATCCTCCAAATATAAAACTTCATTGAAGTCCCCCCCATGCACCAAGGCAGCTCTCTTCTCCTCTAAGCAACTACAATTCTGCAATAAAGCTCTCCATGCAAGTACCCAAGGTCGGCCTGTACACTCCTGTTAAGACCCAACGCTGATTTTCTCCTACAACTGCCGCTACCATAGAGACAGAGAAAAGAGTCTACCCATGATTCTACACATTCCACCTTTTCTTTGTTCCAAACTTCCAAAACATCAAAATTCCACCGGCTGTCCCAATTGAGGGTAGACAGTCCCATCCCACATTAACAAAGTTGTACATACTGCTTACCGTATCCCTACTCATGTTATCCAGTTTCGTTTCTTGCAGGATTACAATATCCGGCTTATTCTTATTCACCAAATCATGAACCAGGTGTTTCTTTTCCGCACTGCCCAAACCCCGCACATTCCATGATATGATATTGCACTTCAATGAGCACAAGCATGTATCCCTCTTAATCTCCTCGCTGACCCCTCTCCCTCTAGATCATCCCCTTTGTTGTACACCAAACCCCATTGAAGATTCCTCAAATCCCTAGGAATTTTAGTCTTTTCCCCTTTCTCCCTGGTTGAATCATTTCTCTGATTGACTCGAGCTCTTTTCTCTAACTCCTCAAATAACTCCCATGCCATGTGTTCTAAACCTTCAAAAGATAGCCCCAGCACCTTACTCACCTTTTCAATAGAGTTTAGAATCCAGTTAGACACCACTGAGATTGGATCTTCGTCCAACATCTATTCGGACTAGGGAATCACGGCTAAATGCCTGTCGTGCGACATCTTCACAGATTCCCCCACTGATCAATGAAAACCCACCTCTTATGGTTCCATCTCCCAAGATCCCTCCCCTCTTCCCACATCCTCCCCCCTGACATCCCTATTATTTTGTACTGAAATAATCCCCTTCCCCTGTCCCAGCCACGACCCCTGGAGCTAAGCTTGCATAGGATATCTCCGCATCTTAGTTGAACTTCCCTTACCTCCAACTCCATCGTCAGCCAAATTCTCCCATCCTAGCCTTAATAGAACCAAAGAAAACTCCTTGTGACACGAATTGAGCCGTGGAGATGAGACCAATCTTGATCCCCTTTCCAGGAATTGGGCTAGAAAACCAACTACCAGGGCCTCACCATTGCCTACATCAAGCATTGGGGTACACCCACTCTTCGCTATCCCTTGCTGAGGGCTCACCACGGGGTTAGAAATGGATGGCACAATCCTTGAGAACAACTGTGGTAGCACCAATGAACCATCTATCACCTTTGCCCCCTCCAAATACTCTAAGCCACCATTTTTTTCAAAGCAACTCAATAGTTCGCCCCTCCCCTTCGATTATTGAACCTAGAAGGCCCCCTTCCCTATCCAATATCTCCTCCAGATCCTCCCTACTTTCAAATGTCCCCCGATTCCCTTCCACATTTGCAAGTAGCCCCTCCCGCAATTCTGAATCTCTCGAAGCCCCTTTTGCCAATTTAACATTTACCGTCAACCCCTCCCGACTTCCATTTTTACCAGCTGGCCCTTCAACATTTACATTCTGGCCCCTCCCATTCTCCAAAACACCCCTCGAGTCCTCCATATTTGTAGAGGGGAAAGCCCTAATTACTCATGCCTTTGTGCTCACTTGGTCCCGGGGGTTATACCCTTTCGATTTTGGGCTCATCATTTCCATCTCATTTTTCTTCCTACCACCACGCCTACTCAAGTCATCATCCACGATCTCCTGCATATTGTCCATGTCAGCAACTCTAGCCAGAACAGGTTCTGTACCTAAACGTGGTGTTGCACGACATGTCTTTGTCTAATTTTGAATTTGAATTTGAATTTTCCCTTGCAGGTGATCAACGGCAACTCCGGTAGCCCTCCTTACCGCTGGCCACTTCAACTCCATTATCTCTAAATCCCCCAAACTAATTTCAAGTATGAACTCCTTCCCCCTATCAAATAAGGAGATAAGTCTAGGAATACGTTCCAAAGAAACCTCTTTTATCCATATCCAGGCAATCCCCAACAACTTACAGAGTCTAGTCTCCTCTTCCACCCTAATGAAACCTCCACACAAACCCCCAATGGCTCTGAAGAAGCCTAAAGACCACAAGTGTAGGGGTGAGCCACGAACCCTAATCCGACTTGACTCTAGTGACCCTTGATGCCTGCAGGCATTCATTTGAGGATTCCAATTAGAAAATTCCAGCCACCCAACTCCCTTTAGTTGGATACTCTTTAAATTTACTAGCCTAGATGCCATTTCCCCACTATCCGGGACGACAATACACCTCATGCCATCAAGTTGACACCAAACCAGAGGCCTATTTAGATGCAAGATGACCCCCAAGCGATTACAAATCTCCGCCCAATTTATCCCACAATCCTTCCTACTGTATATGACTGCCCTCTCCCAAGCTCCCAACTTAGCATTCGAGCCATAACAAGATCGTATGCCCAATTTTCCATTCACATCTATAATCTCCCCTCCTATAATAGGTGGCTCTAGATCAAGCTTGCCCATATCTTCCCCCTCAGCGATGCCAACCCTTTCACCAGGAACTCCTCCCCTTGGCAATGCGCCAGCAAAGCACCCTCCCTCCAGCACCGTATTCCTAAGGTTAGTCCAGCCCGAACCAGAAGAGCCCATAGGAATAGCTACGGATTTCCCTTTACCCATCTCATCCAAGACTGAATCCAACACATATCATCCTCTTAAGTTTTCCCTACGATGGAAGAGGATAATCTTCGATCTCTCCTTCCTAGAGCGGATCAAGCGATATCTCAAGTTCAGGTTCATTGCCTCCCAACAGGCAGTTACATATCCAAACAGCACTACGCTCCCTTATGCAGATTCGAGCTTGGAGCCCTAGGCCTCTCTCTAATATTAAACATGATACAACAATGATACTAGTATGGAACAAGATATGGATTATCAAAGTAGTAGAATATTGTTTTAAATGGTATATTGTTGCATTAGGTTTGTTGCCTTCTACTCACTTGAAGAGGAAAGGGAAAAAATGGTTCATCATCTTTTAAAATAGTAACAAATTTCTTCATCATTTATCAAGGGAAAAAAAAAAAAAGTCTTAGATAGAGTGGAATGGCCAAACAGGATTCGTGTAGCCATCCCAAATAGTTACTATAAGGCCGTGTTGTGTTTAGTATGTGGTGAAAAATGTTACCATAGAAATCTAAAGTTTAACATCTTAAGAGAGTTAACAAGAGGAATACTTGGATTGGGATGTGAGGTACTGCCCTCACATGTGTTGTACATGTTGTAAAAATGAGGGTTGGATTGGGGTTGATACATAAAAGGGGAAGGAGGCATGACTTAAGTCCTTTAGGCAAGTATTCCTCAAAATGTTACCAGAGTTTCCATTTAAAATTGTATTGGATGCACCAATAAGTTGAATGTCATAGGCATTTTTGTATGACTGCACCCTCTCGTAGGCATATCCAAAGCAAATGTCATTTATGTTTTCCTATAAGTGATGCACCACATCAGTGACCGGATGGAAGCAAGTCTATGAGAGTAAAATTCGCATAGCAACTCGGAACATAGGAACCTTAACAAATAAGAGTATTGAGTTAATAGATACTATGAAAGGAAGAGTCAATATTGCTTGTTTGCAAGAGGGTAAGTGAAAAGGGAAGAAGGCTAAGGAGATTGGTGGCTTTAAATTGTGTACAGAAAAGAAGCTAATAACAAAAATGGGGTAGCAATAATATTAAATAAAGATGGAGGAAGTTGTAGATGTTAAAAGAAAAGGTGAAAGGATTATAACAATTAAAATTGTTTTAGAAAAAGAGTTAATTAACATAATTTATGTGCATGCACCTTGAATACGATTAGGTGAAATTATTAAGAAAAATTTTTGGGAGAACATGGAAGGATTAATTCAGGGGATTTTTTAGGATGGGAGAATATTATAGGGGTTGACATAAATGGGCATGTGGAGAAAGCTAATGGAAGATATGAGTGGAGGATACAGATTTGGAGAAAGGAATGAGGCTGGAGAGGTAATCCTAGAATTTGCAATGGCATATGATCTTGCAATAGCAAACACAAACATCAAAAAGAGAGAAGAACATTTGATGGCTTTTAAAAGTGGATCAAATAGGAGTCAATTCTCACAAGGAGAACAGATTGATCATTATGTAAGGCCTATAAAGTTATCCCAAAAGAGTTTAACTACAAAACATAGGCTAGTGGTTTTGGATATTTGTATTAAAAGATTGAGAGAAACAAATGATAAATTAATTATCCAAGAACTAGATGGTAGATTTTAGAAAGGCAAAAATTAATGATATTTAAAGATAAATTGATAAATGAGGGAAAATAGAATTTGGAAGAATATATAAATGTCATGTGGAATGGAATGATATTATAAAAGTAGCAAAAGAGGTCCCTTTAAGAGTTTAGAGGAAAAGCACAACCATCTAAAAAAAACTTGGTGGTGGAATGGCGAAGTTCAAACAACCATTAGAGGTAAGAGGTTTTGTTATAAGGATTGGCAGAAGGCTAGAAACGTAAAAGACTTAGATGGATATAAAAGTGTTAAAAAGAAGTTAAAGAAAGTTGTAAACAATGCTAAATTTAAGGCTTGATGATCTTTATTATAAGTTAGGTACTAAGGATGGTGAGATGGGTGTATACAAATTTTTTAAAATAAGGGATAGGAAATGTAGAGATCTATATCATTTTTTTTTTATAAGATAAATTCATTCATGAAGGGGATAAGGTATCCCCATAAAGAGAAACACCAAACAGCCCCAAAGGCTACAAAAAGGAGGAATCTCTAAAAATATTTCTCCACCCTCTTTTTATATCTACAAAAGAATAATCCTCAACTTTTTACACTTTATAGCCCAAAAACAAAAAAGATCTATAGCCTTTTTATACACGTTATAAGCTGACTCCGAGTGGTCTTAAAAAATTCTTTGATTTCTCTCCAACCAAATGGATGAACACACAGATGAGCACACCAAACTCCCCACAATTCGACCCTTTACAAAGATCTTCCTTAGGAATCAGCTTTGGAAAAGTTTCTTAAGATTTCTAGAGAGCACACAAGCAACCCCAACTTCCTTCAATTTCTCGTTCCAGCAAAAGGACGAGGATATGAACAACAGATTCTCCCTCCTATAAACATAGAGAGCAAACACTTGGGAGGTACATACCTTTCTTTTGGAGATTATCAATAGTTGACAATTTCTCCCTACATGCTAGCTACAAGAAGAACAAGACCTTTGATGGAGCATTCAAGCCGCACAATCTTTCCCACAAGAATGAATTATCACCTTGGGCCCTAATTAAGTCACCACAAGACCTTATAGAGAATTCCCTATTTCTACTTAGGGTCCAATGACGAGTGTCCTCCATATTACTCCTTACAAGAGAAGCCTCTACTAGACCAAGCAGCCTCTCCATTTGATCCAACTCCCAATAATATAGATGCCTTTTGAGATGGATATTCCAACCACCTTCCTCCCCAGTCCACCTCCTATAATTTACAGCCACCCGAGCATTTTGGTCTTGAGCAATAGCATAAATAAGGGAACCTCCATCATTAGAGGCCGCAAAGAGCACCACTTGATCTAACATCATTAGATCATGGTAGATGCATTAAAAGTGAGGATCAAAGAGTCTTATTGAAAGACAAAAGATTAGAGAATGATGGAGTCATTTTCACAAATTATTAAATGAGGATTGTGTACGGAATGTTGGCTTAGGAGGAACCAGTATCATTGAGGAGATAAGAGATTATATGTATTTTTTGTAGGATTAGAATATTTGAAGTTAAAGAGGGTTTGAGAAAGATTAAGACAGTGAAGGCTTTAGGAGCAGATGGTATCCTAATTGAGCTTTGGAAATGTATGGGAAACGATAGCTTATCATAGTTAACTAAGCTATTTAACAAGATCATTAGAACTAAAAAATACCAAATGAGTGGAGAACTATTGCAGTGCCTATTTTCAAGAACAAAGGTGATATCCAAAGTTGCACCAATTATCGTGGGATCAAGTTTATGAGCCATACAATGAAACTATGGGAGAGAGTGATTGAGCATCGACTACGACATGAAACTAGAGTGTTAAAGAACCGGTTTGGATTCATGCCTAGGAGATTAACGATTGAAGCTATTTTCCTATGGAAATGTATTAAGAGAAGAAGAAAGATCTCCACATAGTCTATATTGACTTAGAGAAGGCATATAATAGAGTACCAAGAGAGATCATTTGGTGGGTTTTGGAAAAGAAAGTGGTCTTAAGCAGATATATTGACTTAGTTAAGGATATGTATAATGGAGTAATAACTAGTGTTAGGACAATCGGGGGAGGGGGGGGCTTACACTAGGGGTTAGCGTTGAGCCCGTATCTCTTGGCCTTAGTTATGGATGAGTTGACTACGTGTATACAGGAAGAGGTGACATGGTGTATGCTATTTGCTAATGATGTTGTGTTCATTGACGAGACTAGAAAATTTTCTTTTTTTGATAAGTTGACGAGACTAGAGATGGGGTGAATACCAAGGTAGAATTGTGGAGGGATGTTTTTGAAACAAATGGTTTTAAGATAAGATGGACTAAAACAAAATATATGGAATGCAAATATAGTAAAAACAGGAGTAGAAATGAGGGAGTAGTTTAATATTGTTAACAAAGAGATATCTGGAGTGATCATTTCTGTTCTTGGTTCGATCATGCACAAGGAGGGTGATATTGTAGAAGATGTTGCTTATATAATTAGAGCAGGACGGTTGAAGTCGACAGGTGCTTTTGGAGTGTTGTGTGATAAGTGAGCGAATACCATTAAAATTATGAGACGGTTATAAGACCATCCATGCTCTATGGAGCAGAATGTTGGGTTGTGAACAAACAACACGTACATAGGAGTGTGGCTGAGATGAGGATGTTGAGATGGATTGGTGCAGGACAGGTGAGGAGATTGGCAAATCCTGTGATTATGAGCCCACCATATGATTATAGTGCTGGATAGAACTTTGTCAGTTCAGAAACAGAGGTGAGGTTTACCCAAATACCTTCCAATTTTACAGGGAGTTAGGTTAGTGTGTCAAGAATAAGCCCATAAAGTTTCAGACTGATCAAACAGTGGAAGTATGTGAAACATATAAAAAATCAGTTCTGGTTCAAATTCTGGACGTACAGGATAACTCGAACAGAATGTGATTACTTTGGGGAGAATGCTTAGAACAAGGTGAAATTTTGTAGAGAAGTGCCCAAAGACCTTAATGATAAGTCCTCCAAATCCCAACTCCAACAGAGAATTGAAAAGTTTATAAAACACCTAGTTTACCAGGCTGTTCTAGAAATCCAGCAATAACAGTAAGAAAAACGAATCTTAGGGTTGACAGAAAATCAGCACTCACAGAATGGAATCAAGTGGAGTTTTGGACTATAGTTACTTGGTTCGTGGGGGAATAAACCCTGAAATGAGATCTCTTGAAAGGCTTCTTATGAAAGGGGTGATTGGCTTGGATTTCTGCCCAGAAATTCAGTCAGGACAATGGCTGATGTGCTTCAAATAGAATCTGTGAATCTTGAAGAACCTCACTTAGGTCAGCCTCAGTTAAGTCCAAATGTTGATGCTCAAATATTCTGTGAGGAGCTCATGAACTAACAGTGTGCAGTGGCAAGGTTGCTGTAGAAGTCTCAGGAAATAACCAGAAACAAGCAGTTTTTAATCTCAGAATAATACTCAAAAAACTCACGGAAATGGAAAACAGTAAACCAGAGAAGAATGAGAAATAATAGGGAGAAGAAGAAGAAGAAGAATCAGAAAGGGAAGGAGGAGAAGAAGAACAATCAACACCAACTGATTGAAGATGTCAGCTAGCTAAGTTGGTAAAGTCTGTGGGCGTCTTACCACAGACCTGGGTTCAAGACCCGTCTTCACCTACTAATAAATTAACCACTAATGTTTACCTATCAAAAAAAAAACACCAATTGATTGTTATCTAGGGCACCAACCACTAGATGGAATCACAGCACCAACCGTGAGACACAATAAACATAAAGTTTATTTTAAAAAAAAATCTCTATTCCAATCGTGAGGGAGAACCCCCATTAAATAATTACAATGTGTTGGATTTCTGGAAACCCTTTCAAATAGAAACTACTAAAAACGAATTACATTTCCCTCAAGTATTTCTAATTCGAGCCCTTTTTAAAACTAAGACTCCTAATAGTAGTAATATACTTCTAAAAAAACAACTCCTTTGGGACCCACCTATGGACTCTTTGACTCTCTATTCTACCTCTAAATAAAAGAAAATTGATGGACTGTTGTCCAGCTATCGTTGGGGTCCATTTTATTGACAAAAATAATACTCTAATGACTAGACCAAAACATTCCCAAAAACACCCATGGCTAATATCACCTAAAACTCTAAAATACCCCAATGACATAATCTGAAATTTGCATGGGGCTTTTGAATTTAGCCCTTTTATGAGGTGGAACATATAGAAGACTCATCTTAGCATGGATTGCATCATGGATGAGTGGCAAGACTAGAAACGATAGAATGAGAAATGAATTCAATAGCATGAGCTTAGGTGTAGCACTAATAAGTGAGAAGATGAGGAAAATTCGATTGAGATAGTTTGGTCATGTGCAACAAAGACCAATGACTGCTCCATTGAGGAGTGAGACAATGTAAGTTGAAGGTGCTAAGAGGACAAGAGGAAGGCCAAAATTGACTTGGGTTGAAGTAGTGAGGAGAAACATGGTAACTTGTGATTTAATGGCAGATATGGCCCTAGATAGAGTGGAATGGTAAAACAATAGTTGTTAAGCTGACCTTAAGTAGTTGGGATAAGGCTGTTGCTTTGTTGTTGTGGTCTCTTCATTCATATTTCTTTTTATTTCATGCAGGAATACTATGATCCAAACAAATCCATGCTGGAGTTGGTTTTTGCACCTGCAGAAGAATGGATCTCACGCAGTGACTCAGAAATTATTGAAGCTACCATGAAGGAGCTTGCAAAACTCTTCCCTGATGAAATTGCTGCAGATCAGAGCAAAGCCAAGATTTTGAAGTATCGAGTTGTTAAAACACCACGGTTAGATTTGAAACCACCAGATAAAAATCATTATTTTGAATGGGGGAAACGAAATCTTGTTTCAGCATTACTTGTGAAAATAATCTTTGTTATCCAAACATCTAATCAGAGATCTGGTACAGATGGGGACCGTCAATCAGAAGGTCCAGACTAGTTACTGGCTGACATTGCATGCTGAGGTTCAGGAACTGTATGTTTGTATTTGTATGAATGCTTGTTCATTTGTTTGAGTAAGCATTCTTCCAAATATGTAAGTTTACCATTCATGAATGCCTCATTGTACATGTGCAGAACCCCTGATTGTGCATATGCACGCCTGTTCAACTTAGACATCATCCTATGCATTTAGACTGGACTAGAGTAGGGGTAGTGTATCAATCAGTATGCTGGGTTATTCCAGTATGCTGCATCTATGTGTTTGAGATTTACACATGTTTCCCCGTCTGATCATTTCTCATTTTGTTACTATAGCTGTGTTCTGCCCCTCCTTGCTGACCAAATTTTCCTGAATTGAAGCAAATGTTCTGTGATGAAAAAGTGTCTTGAGTCTCTGTGAGCAACTATAGGCTGACACATGGTGTGTTGGGGTTAAAAGCGTCACAAAAAGTGCTCAGTTGAAAAAGTGGGGGTCCAAAAAGAGGCACCAAATTCAAAGACACATCATGTGTCAACATGTGGCACTTAACAGAGGTTCACCGACTCTTTCATCACGGACAGTCATTATCCATCTCCCCCCACCCCTTCTCTTTTATGTCTTTGCTGACTTCCCAATTGAAAACCATTTATTGTTGCTTCTGTTTCAGGTCAGTTTATAAAACTATCCCAAATTGTGAACCATGTCGTCCTTTACAAAGATCTCCTGTAGAAGGGTTCTATTTGGCGGGTGACTACACAAAGCAAAAGTATTTGGCTTCTATGGAAGGTGCTGTTTTGTCTGGGAAGCTTTGTGCACAGGCAATTGTGCAGGTAACAAGAAAAAGGGCTCGATTGACTTTTTCCATTTCCCAATTATATTTGCTGATTCATACTATTAAATAAAATCATATTTCTGTGAAGAGTGTCTGAGTGACATGGCTGGAGAATGTATCAACCACGTAGAGTCCATATGGCTAGGTGAAAGTTTGTGGTCCAAAATCATCCTACTGACATTCAGAATCATAAACCGAAGCCAGCTTTGGGCTGGATTCCTTCAGTGGGGACTGTCAGTCGGATGGTTCAGTTTGTTCATTATTTGACACTGAAGCAGAGGTTGTTGATTATTATAAAGTGCATGATCTGTATATCTATGTAGGTAGGATGTGAGATAGACAAATCATCCTTACCAGTAGACATTGAAAAATGCAGGATTATGAGTTGCTTAATGTGCGGGCACAAAGCAGGAGGCAAGCCGAGGCAAGCATTGCCTGATCAAATTTGAAGAAACTGTTGGACGTTTGGCAAGGACTTGTATTTACCTACTGATGGTCTGTCACCACTTTTTTTTTTGGCAAGTATGTGGCCCCTAATTAAGTTGAGCTCTTGAAAGGAGATCTCACCCGTCCACTAGTGTCTCCGTGGTCTTTCAATATGTAAATGTAAACAATGTATGTTTTTATTATTTCACCTCATTTCTTCCGAATAATTGTATACAATTTACCTGACAAAAAAAATTGTATAAAATTATGTTTCTCTGCTGGAAATAAGGCACAGACACATAGCGGTAGTAGTGTAATACCCTAAAGCTAAACAGGGAGATCAATTACCAGGTTCATCCAAGGGACTGGTGCACACAATACTGTTAGGGTCAACATCAATGGATTGGTCCATTCCAATCTGGTCTGGTTTTCAACACTATGGCTAGATTATTAGGTGTATGGCGAGCCAAATTGGATGCACCATGGTAAATGTAGCTTCTGGAGGGTAGAAAATGCAATTCAAAGAGAGGAGGCAGACAATTTCCCAAACATCTGGCCAGAAGGAGATACTGAACTGGTGATAGTAACAAAACGAAAATCCCACCTCTGTGGCGTATATGAATTGTTTCTATGAATTGTGGCAGTGGCTTTAATCATATAAAAACTTCCCGTGCCTTGTATTAAGCCAAGCTGCTGCTGATATCTTGTCTAATGCATATCGCGATATAATCTGTTAGAACTGGACTAGGTCATGGGGATTGTTAGATATCACCAGGCCCTACATGGGTTGGGCTACTCGTGGGGGTGTCAAGAAGCTGAGCTGATCTTTGCCTAGATCAGCTTAGGCTCTTCTCCCAGTTTATGAGTTTCATCCAGAAAGTGAAACGGCTGCGATTTGGTATGACTGCCCCTGTGCGTTGTAAGTCAGTATGGCATCAGGGGTGGACACATCAGCACCAAAACTTTGATTTAAATTTTTGGGGGATGCTTTTCACTTTTTGGGGCTGATGTGTCAGCCCCTTATGCCATACTGACCTTTGAGGTGTTCCCACCTAATCCTCATTATTTTTTTTAACTTCATTATTCAGTTCTGCAACCTGTGATAACTACATTAGGCCAAGCTTGAGTTACTCTTCTTAAGATTGCCACGGGATAGAGAGAGATGCCTGCAACTTTCTATTTAATATCTGATGATTATCTGATCGCTAATACTTTTTCTTTTTTGATAATAAATACTTTTTTATTTGATCAAGTGTTACCAACACCTGAAACATCCAAATCAAAAAGTCTTAACATTCTAAAGTAAGCATTACAGACAATATCTTTCTGGAACCAAAACCTTCTGAAATGAAACAGAAATAATGGTGAAAATAAAAATGAACGCTCAAAACGCCAAATCTAATATACAACAATTCCTAAACAAAAATAATGAAGGGTTAAATTTTAGGAAACCCATCAAGAACGAATATGAAGAAAAAATATTACATGCTCCCATTTTCCTTGTTTGGTACTCGGGATCGGAAACTATTTTTCTCCAAAAACCAAAATTCCCATTGTCCGAAGGCTGAGAGAAAACAGGTGTTGATCCTCACATGATCGGGGATCCAAAATGCAATAGCAATGTCTGCAATTCTAGAACAATAACAGCCTTTGAAAAATCCTGTGGTGTGGTTCTTCCTGCAAGGCTGTCCCTATCCATAGATCTTTAATCACCACCTGTACGAAAACCCACACGAGTAATAATTATTACCAAAGATATGCCTTACCATAATTCTAACAGAGTGTTTTAAGTAAAATTAACCATGCTTTCAGTGCAGAGGTACAAGAAACTCGGGGAAGTGCTTGTTTCCTATGCCACATCCAAAAGTAGTGTTTGTCATATAGAAAATACAATACATATATATAGTGCCACTAGGTGCCATAGACTTAAGCTGGCATACTGAAATTCTGGTCTTCATGGTAATTTGAACACTTAACCCCCTAAACATTTAGATTTTCACCCCAGCTTAGGAAATTAGCTGGGGGATGATCCAGAGCATTTGTGAGAGACATGTAGGATTGAATCAAGATGAATTTTCCTCTTTGCAAAAAGCATATGGCGACCCTCTTGTGCCCAGCAATTCAACCACCTCTTGCACCAGCGCTTTGCAATGTTTTGCCATGTGTCACCCAGTGCTGGGTGCATGAGAGTCGCCACATGCTCTTTTGCAATAGGAAATCTGTCTTGGGATTGACCATAGCCCCCAAATCATGTCAATCCTATTACCTGACACAGTTAGATACATGCTTCTTTGCAGCTAATCAAATCACATCTCTAGGGTCTAGCTTCTGTTTGGGCAATCAATACTTCCCCAATGGGCACAAGTTTTGGGATGTGGCCAGTCCAAGAGGTTGTCAACTCAATAAAGGCTGACAAGATTAGCAATCTGGTGCAGGATAAGCTGGCAACCAATCCTTGTCTATTGCACAGATCCACACACAAAAATGCCAAACAGGTTGGCAAAATCATGTCAAAATTGTGATTTCCATAGTGAAGGGTAGCTACGAAGAATTTTCCAACAATCAAACCTAAAATTGAAGTTTCATATTTACTGTTGTAGGATAAACATGTACAACGAACAATGGTGTAATAAAAAGATAACGATACCTTAATCTCTCCAAGTAGTACTTAAAATGATTAAAAGCACCCATGACATATACTTCCCCGACCCATTTTGGCGTGTTACTCAGGCAGACAATCTTGGTTTGTTTCTAGATGAATGAGTACATTGAAAGATATAAAAAGGTTATTACCCAGTGTTGGTCCCATAATTACAAGGTGCTGGGACGGGTGGATGGGAAACAGACCTAACCTTTGCTTTTTTGTACAAAGTGACTACTCACCAGATTTGAACCCACATTTTCATGCTGGACAGCCAAAGCCACTACCATTGCACCAAAGAAAATGGTACCACATTTGTCCAAATACTTTGCAGGACCAATTGTACCTACCCTCCCCACCATACACACAAAAATGTAATTTTATGACCAAATGGCTTTGATGATCTGATGGAGCATTAAACATCCCGTTTCCTTCTCCAGTACTATCCATGCAATTCACACCAGTCTCTGAGCACTTGACAAATCTCCTAGATCCCTCCCCCTCTCCCCCCATGAAATAAAAAAGTATGGTTAGGATGATTCTAATGCTAACTATCTGAGAATTGCCATTCTTCTGAGCATTTGATTGAAACAGTCCACAAAATAGGAAAAAAGGTTCATTTACAGGATGCAGTAAAATTATAAGATTGGCTGAATTGTGAAATAGAGGACATCCCATAGTAGGTCCCACTAAATGATGTCTCCCTGTGTGAGAAATGAGCTGGGGAAAAAATGAAATTTCATGCTGCATTTCATTTTTGCCTACTTGTTGCTTAAGATACACAAATTCCATGAGAATTTTAGCAGAATGTTGAAAAAATGTGGGCAGTGTCAAGATCTGTCGTTTACCAGTGCCAGATGGAGTAATTAACTCAATATGAAGTTTTGCTCCAACTCACCGTTTTTAGGGTCTACATGTACAAAAAAACTTGCTGCAACTATGAGGTAGCATAGAATAAGCATCAGCCCTTTGAAATAGTTTGAAGTCCCTTCCTGCATTAACAAACAATGACGATGAATCAAATGTATAGACAGCCAACACCATTCCCAAAAAAAGTATAGAAAACTGAAGTTTCATGCATAACATGGTCCATTCAAGACAACAGTAGAGGAGCTCTAGACTTCCTAATAATGATCTACTAAATCAGAAGTAGTCAGCTGAAATTCAACTTCAAAGAGTTTATTTGTTAATGAAACTTACGTGGGTCTGTCTTGTATTTAATATGGTCAAAGAGGCAAAGTTTCCAGCTAGGGAAAGTTAAATGTGCCTTGATTTCTTGAGTTCTGAAGTTTGTTAGTCACTTAGTTCTTGAGAGTATTTAGGTATTTTTTTCATTTAAGGGTATTTCAGTAAATTTCAGTCTATAGAATTCTGGTAATTCCTAGACTGATGGTATCTTAGCAATTTTTCTTCCTCGGTGTCTTTGTAAAAAAAGTCCTAAATATATAAATTTTCTAATCTAAATGTTACATGTGCAACACATGGATTTAAAAAAAAAAAAAAATCCTATTGTGGCTTTGAGATCAGGACCATATGCGGGCCGCAAGAACTAAGAAGGCTCCAAAGCCAGATATTGGGTGAAAATATTGTGAGCCCCTACTGGATAATAGAAAGAAAGTGAGATGCAACTTTTGCAAGAAAAAATATCGAGGGGTGTAAATAGGTTCAAGAAGCACCTTGCACATGTAGCTAGTTAGATGAAAGTGCAAGATGGTATCCAACGAAGTTACAGATTTGATGAACAAGTATTTGCATGATAATAAGAAATTTATGAAGGTAAGGCAAAGAAAAAAGCCTAATTGTATGAATAGTTGAGGTGAATGGGGAGCGATGACAATGAGGAGGATTATTATGAACCTGCAATTGGTGGTGATGATGAGGATTTTGCGGCGGTTTAAAAAGGTGGCTCTTGTACGAGCATTGGAAGAAATTCGCAAGACTGCTGCCATGGATGAACAAAGGTGAAGATTTTCAATTTCTGATCTGTCCACTGGCTTTAGAGGGATGAGTTCCCAATATCAGCCTAGGGGTTCTAGTGCACAAACAAGCTTAGGGTGATATGAAAGCATATAGGATCCCATTGATTTTGAGAAAGAGAAGGCATGCAAGGTGATGAAGAGGACCAAATTTACAAGTGCAATTATAACAGATTTTGGTACTAAGAGAAAAAAGGGTAGTAAGAAGAAGATGCCAAATGGCATTTTAGTAAGAAGTCATTAGAAGCAGTTGGAGAGAGCATATGCAAGTAGATGGTAAATAATGCAATTCCATGGAATGCAATAAAGAGTCCATGGTTTCAGCCCATAGTCGCACGGTCTCAAGGTTAGAGCTCTCACACTTTACCAATTGAGCACCACGTTTCTGTAGTGAGAGATTGATCTATTGAAGGATTATATTAAACAGTTGCACAACAAAAGACTCAAGTATGAGTGCATTACTATGTCTAATGGGGAAAACAAAGATTAGATGACCACTAATATATATATATTTTTTTTGACAAGCAAAGTTTCATTAGGAGAAAAGGGATGAGAAATCCCTAAAGACAAAAAGAGTAGAACAAGAACAACAAAGACAGCAAACAAAAAGAAATTACAAGAAAAGGTTGGGCCAATCTCTTTTGGAAGATGCCACTGAGTAGTCATCCCCAAAATTACAATTTAGGCCCCAAAAGCATGTCAAATCCTTAGCTTTCTTGTAGACGTTCAAAGCCGGCTTAGCACAACCTTCAAAGACCCTTTGATTCCTTTCTAGCCAAATACACCAACAAGTTGTCGGGCAAAGCAGCTCCCACAGGATTCAACCTTTCTTAGGGACCTTAGATATCCTCTAGGAAAGAAGCAAGCCAAGAAAATCCCTTGGAGGAACCCAAGCAAGGCCAATCTCTCTGAGAAGCCTACTCCAGATCTCCATTGCAAACGGACAGTGACTAAAAATATGATCAATGCATTCCGCCTCCCGGAGGCAAAGGAGGCACACATTGGGAAGGATCATCCCTCTGTGCTGGAGCAAATCAATGGTGGGAAAACAACCCCTAGCAGCAGTTCAAAGGAAAAAAACCACTTTGGAGGGAATCTCGAGCTTCCATAGCAACTTCCAAATCTCCCCCGACCACTAATAAACTATGTCTAGTGGGTGGACAACAAAAGAATACATGTTCACACTTATAGACAAGGTGATGGATGAGATCCAGAGAGTTATGTTGTCCAGATCATAGTTACTGGGAAGCTTGGTACAAGGTGGGAAGCTAATTCAATTCCCCTTCCCCAAGCGCACTTCCTGCATATGGGAAGCACAGTGAAACAATTGGGGAAGCAAGTGGAAAGCAATCGAGTAAGTGAAACTTTATTTTATTTAATGTAAACTTTATGTTATTGGCATTGAATAAAATATTTTCTATGAGATCTCATATTAATTTTGTAGCAAAAAAAGGTTTAGTATTGATTTTATTGTTTATATTATTTTACTCCAACCTAATAAAAAAGATTAAAATTTGTTGGTTTTTACACAAGGTCTTCTATAATCCGACTTTGAGATGCCTAGTTATCTATAAAAATCTTTATGTAAGTTAAAAGCTAAGGTATGGCTGGCCATATTAGTAACAAAAGTGGTTTGCATATTTAGTTATATCTCATGATTCTTAATTACTTGCATGGTATAGTTTTTAGGTTTGTTTACTACTTTGTTGAGTTTACTAACTTTATTGTATTGTAGTTATACTTACTGATTGTAACTTGTTATTATTAGTAATCAACAATTGTAGTGGTGCATATCGATTTAAACTTTTTGTTATTTACTTTCAATTAGTAATCACTTATACACCCATTATTTCCATTCATTTCCTAGTCATTTCATTTTTTTTTTTTTTTATGAATAGTCATTTTATAAACTCTGCCAATGTTTGTATCTTCAGACATTGCCGGTCCCAAGCCCAGATAAAGGAGGAGGGTGGCGTCAGGTTGAGAACCGGCCTTAATAAACTACTCAAACCTTAAACATGAATCCTGAAAATACGTTATATCGATCTAATACTAGGGCGTACCCTT
>JAOXJP010226849.1:0-11409 GCA_025762735.1 Platanus orientalis | reverse complement strand
GATATATATATATATATATATATATATATATATATATATATATATAATGTACAAAGCTTTTGTTTTAAAAAAATATTGTGTTTTAGATTAAAGGACATGAATTCACTTGTATGACATATGCACTTGTAAAACACTTGGCATCAATTTAACAATAATCAAGAAAAATGAACCTGATAAATAATAACAATGAACTTCTTCTCTTTTATTCAAGATAAGCAAGCTATAATTGCTCCCCTAAAGACTCGACTGTAGAAGCAGAAAAAAGCACAACACAGGAAAGCAATGGCTGACAAATCGACATCTCCTCCTACAGCAAACACTGCACCTTTTGTTAAAACTGAGGTATCCGTGGAAAATCCACTTGCCACAAAGACCACTCCAGAGAGCACTCTCCCAGAGGGATTCAAATCAGAAGTGGAATAATTCATGGGAGATTTCATGTCCCGGCAAGGTTGGACATCCATCCCAGAACCTAGTCAATCGTCGTCCACACCCCAATCTTCTTCACCATCCCTTTGCCAACCAGGTCTTAGCGAGCAGCCTCAAATTCCTCCCCTTTCTATGTTCAAGAAGCTGATGTTTCAGTATTTAATGAAGTAAGGAGGAGCCCAGAACCTGAGTTCAACAGTTGAACTATCACTCCCCAATACTGCAGAGCAGATTCTCCCGCACAGCCAAGCCTACACCAAGGTCCCACTTATGTCAATACCCCACTCTGACCCATAACTACATACCTACAGCTAGAGCACAGGGCCGCTACCGACCTTGAAGAACAATATGGGCCATCAATGGCAAGCAAAAAAGGGAAAGAGAAAGATGAGACAAGTGCATAGATAGCAAAGCTCGCTGTAGAGCTGGAGCTGATGAAGGGGGGACAGTTCCCTATTTCTATGGATTTTGAGGACCTCTGTATCCACCCTGGAGGTGTGCTACCACCGAACTTCCAAATGCCCAATGTTGAGAAGTATGATGGTACTACCTGTCCTAGGATGCATCTCCGCATGTACTGTAACGCTATATTCTAATGGGGACATGATGAGTGGATCTTGGTCCAGATGTTTGGCCAGAACTTAGAGAAGAATGCAGGGAAATGACTAGCAAGCCAAGAGAGGAATAATGTTAGCACATGGAGGGCCCTAACACGGTCATTCCTCAACCACTACAGGTTCAATATTGAACTATTGCAGACCAGAGAAGAGGTGGAAGGAATGAGGCCTGCCTAAGGAGAAAGTATCAGGGATTTTGCATATAGATGGAGATTAAAGACCTCCAACTTGAAACATCCCATGTTCAAAGAGGACCTTATACTGACCTTCATGAGAATGCTAGGTCCTACTTACCAACTGATGCTCCTAACTGCATCACAGAATAACTTTGTAGAGGTTGTTGATAAAGCCGGTTCGGTAGAGTTAGCAATCAAGGCAGGGTTAGTACATGAGGCATCACTCACCCTAACAAGTTACTCCAAGACTGTGCCAAAGAAGGCAGCCGCCATACGGCCAAAAGATAATCTTGTGCATACCATTGAAGTTCCACCGCCTAGTCAGAATAGTGGTCAAGTTCTATCTCTGCCACAACAGACTCAAGGCTACTTTGTAGCTATGAATGTCATTCCTCCTCAAACTCAATAGTTTTACCAGCATAGATACCCGGGTGCGCCCGGAGAGGAAAAGAAGAAAAGGAAATTTACCCCTCTGCCCTACTCCTATAGGTACATAATGGAGTATCTCATTAAGAAGAAGCTGTTGTAGCTAATTGATCCCAAACCTCCACTATACCCTCTGCCCTACCGTTATAATCAAGCAGAGCACTACGAGTATCACCAGACTTCGGGGCATACCCTCGATAGGTGTTTCTACCTAAAACATGTAATCCAAGACCTGATCGATGAGGGTAAGGTATTATTTGACCCTACACCCACTAATCCCCCACCAAATATTAACATCATCCAGAATCCACTCTCCAACCATAAGCCACCAAAAGGGGTCAATATGATAGGTACTACCAGCACCTAATTCAATCCTACCAACTACATTACCAAAGTCTTAGGGCCCAAGAAAGTCATATTTTTTCCTGACATAAACCATGTGCCCACTATAAATGGATATGTCCTTAAGCCTATCCCTCCTCCTGAATATAAGCACTTGCTCACCAACATGTGGGATACGGCCCCAGATAGCCCAATCACAGTTCTTCCCCTTGACATTAACATGTACGGGGAAGGTTTAGGAACTCCTGCCCCTTTCTCATCACCTCATATCATCCCACCACCATCATTGTATGCCCAATTCATTGACTTTTCATCTCTTTGCCAAGTCATCAACATTCCTCCACCTACCCGAATTCAGTACTTGCTGAATAGAGTCCCCTTGGGCTATCTTGTTGGGGAAGTTGCAGACCCTAAACTTTCAAAGGATGAGCTAAAAGAGCTCATAGCTTTCATCACTTGGTCTGGCAGAGTCTCCGAACCCATCACATATATGTACACCCCCAGGGCAAAGGGAAATAGAAAATGGTAGAAGAAGATACTAAGACAGAAGTACAGAAGCAAACCAGAGAAGCAGAAGAGAAGAAAGAGAATGAGGTTTTTGGAGCAGCTATTCAGAAGTCGTACCTGTTCTTGGTCAAGTAGTTATCCAAGACACCTACACAGGGCTCAATCTTAGGCCTCTTGCTCACATTAGAGCAACACCGAGAAAGATTCTTGAGCATATTCAGAAAGTCCTCTATGGATGCCTCGATCACACCAGACAACTAGAAAATATGGTGGCAAGAGTGTCAACACCACGAGTCATCACATTTTCAGAGGATGAGATCCATGAGGGAGATACCATGCACAACAGAGCTATCTACATCATAGCATGTCATTCTAACATGTGTATTCCAGTCATCTTGGTAGACAACGGGTCAGCTTTGAACATCCACACCAAGGATACATTGGACACATTGGGGGTTCCCTCAGACTGTGTGAAACCCAACCCATGTGACATAAGCTTGTAATCAGCACAAACATCAGGTATGTAGGCAACTTGGAGTTGATTCCAAGTCCAGTTGCTCTTCTCGGGTATAAAATCAGTTTTCATGTAAATTTATACTAAAAGCTTTCCTTCATAAAACAGGAACAAAAAGAGTGGAATGATGATGAACTAATGCCAAAAGAGGTGATCAAGGCCTTTGAGCGCCAAGAGAACCGGAATCTTCCATCAGTAGATGACCTACAAGAAATCAATCTTGGGTCATAAATCACGCATAGAGTTGTAAAAATTGGGACCCCCAACACTTCAAATCTGGGACAGGCCCTGTTGAACTTGCTCAAAGAATACATAGACATCTTTGCATGGACTTATGCAAACATGCCTGGTTTGGACACAGACCTTGTCACTCATAAGCTTCCCACTAACCCAAAAATTCATCCTATCAACCAAAAGCCTAGGTGTCTAAGACAAGAATGGTCCCTAGCCCTCAAAGAAGAAATCCAAAAATAATTAGACACAAGCTTCCTGTTATCTATCCAATATCCTCAATGGTTAGCCAACATCGTTCCTATACCCAAGAAGGATGGCAAGGTCTAAATGTGCATAGATTACAGAGACCTGAATAAAGCTAGTCCCAAAGATGACTTTCTACTACCCCACATTAATGTGCTCATTGATAGTACTGCCGGACATGAGATGATGTCCTTCATGGATGGGTTCTTAGGCTATGATCAGATCAAGATGTCAGTAGAAGATCATGAGAAAACTGCTTTCACGACCCCTTAGGACATGTTCTGCTACAAAGTAATGCCCTTAGGTCTCAAAAATTTTGAAGCAACATATCAGCGGGCCATGACCGCCCTCTTCCATGACATGATCAACAAAGAGATGGAAGTCTATGTTGATGACATGATTATCAAATGTCATCGCAAAGAAAATCCTCTGAGCCATCTACGGAAGTTGTTTTGAAGTTAAACCCAAACAAATGCATCTTTGGAGCCTCCCATAGGAAATTACTAGGCTTCATCATCAGTGAAAGAGGCATAGAAGTTGATCCTTCAAAGGCCAAAGCAATCATTGGAATGCTACACCTCACACAGATAAAGACGTACGCAATTTTTTAGGCCATATCCAATACATCAGTCGCTTCATTGCCCAGCTCACTCCCATTTGTGAGCCTTTGTTCAAGCTGCTAAGAAAGAATGTTCCAACTCAATAGAACAACGACTGCTGAGCTGCCTTTGACAAGATCAAGAATTATCTACTAAGCCCACCAGTACTGATCTCTCTGGAGCCAGATCATCCACTCATTTTGTATCTGACTGTACATGACAACTCAATGGGATGTGTGCTAGGACAGCATGACAAGACAGGCAAGAAAGAATAGGCTATCTATTATCTAAGCAAGAGTTTCATTGACTATGAAACCAAATATACACCACTTGAGAAAACCTGTCTCTCTCTAGTCTACATCACCAAAAGGCTTAGGCACTATTTTCTATCATATAAAGCATTCTTGATACCTCAAATAAATCCCATCAAGTATCTATTTGAGCAGCCAGTAACCACAGGAAGAACTGCCCGATGGCTCATGATGCTATCAGAATTTGACATTACATATGTCTCATAAAAAGCCATCAAAGGGAAAGCCATAGTCGATTTCCTAGCAGATGAACCTTCATCCTTGAGATTTGACTTCCCAGATGAACACATACTGTGTGTTGAAGTTGAATTAAGCAAGATAGTCAGATGGAAGATGTGCTTTGATAGAGCTGTCAACCAATTAGGCTATGGGATTAGAGTCATGCTCATTTCCCATACTGGTGTCCTTATCCCAATTGTCGCAAGGCTACATTTTCAATGCACCAACAACATAGTTGAGTATAAAGCTTACACCATCAACCTGAAAGCAACCATTGATATTGGCATCGATGAACTAGAAGTCTACGGAGATTCAACACTTGTCATCTTTCAAGTAACCGAAGACTGGTTCATTCGAGAGGAGAGATTCTTGGACTATCATGAATGTCTACAGATCATGTCCAAGAGTTTCGAATACCTGACCTTCGACTATATTGGTAGAAGAAGGAACATCTTTGCAAATGCTTTAGCCACTCTAGCTTCAATGATTGACATCCCTCAAGGGGCAGACATGACACCAATCAAGATTGAATAGAGAAATGAGCTAGCCTATTGCCTCCATATCACAACTACTGATTTGAATAGAGAACCGTGGTTCCTCGACATCAAGAATTATCTGGAAGATCAGACTCTTCTGTCCATGGCCTCCAAGAATGATCAACATGCTCTACGGAGATTAGCTACTCAATTTGTTCTGCATGGTGGGACCTTGTACAAGAAGTCCCCTCATCATGTTCTCTTAAAATGTGTAGATGAAGCTAAAGCCTTTACCATCATTGAAGACATCCATGGAGGAGAATGTGGCCCGCACATGAATGGGCTCATGCTCGCTAAGAAAATTCTTAGACTGGGTTCCTATTGGTCAACAATGGAAACAAATTGTTGTCAACATGTGAAGAAGTGCCACACTTGCCAGTCTTATGCCAACATCATCAAAGTGCTAGCCTCATAATTGCATAATTTAATTACTCCTTGGCCATTTTTCATGTGGGGAATTGATGTAGTAAGACCTATGCCTCAGAAGGCCGCCAATGGACATCTATACATCATTGTAGTTATTGACTATTTCACCAAATGGGTCGAAGTTGTATCTCTAGCAGTAGTCACAATGAATAACATAACCAGGTTCATACAAAGAGACATCATCTGTAGATATGGTGTTCCCAACATAATTATCACTAACAGTGCAACTAATTTTGTGAGAAAATATCTTGAACTACTCTGCAAGAAGTTTAAGATTCACCACCATCAATCCTCTCCATACAGACCACAGATGAATGGAGCAGTAGAAGCAACCAACAAGAATCTCAAGAAGATCTTACAGAAAATGACTGCTAATCACTCTAACTGGCATGAAATACTGCCTTATGCACTTATAGCCTACAAAACTTCAATTCATACTTCAACAAGGGTAACCCCTATTCATTGGCCTATAGCATAGATGCAATCCTACGAATTGAAGTCAAAATCCCAAGTCTCCAAGTTCTAGTCGAGGCAAAGATTCCAGAGTCAAGATGGACACAGGTTTGACATGATCAATTGAACCTTATTGATGAGAAGAGACTACGAGCAATGAGCAATGGGTAAGCTTATCAGAGGCGCATGGCCATAGCATTCAACAAAAGGGTTAGACCCAGAGATGTCGAAGAGGGAGACTTAGTTCTCAAGAAGGTTCTTCCACATGAGCAGGCACCACAAGGGCAACCTCGGCCGAACTACAAAGGACCTTTCATTGTCAAATAGAAGTTGTCCGATAGGGCAATACTATTGGGAAACATGGACGGGGAAGACTTCTCCAGATTTGTAAACTTGAACCAAGTCAAAAGGTTCTTTGCTTGATTACTGTAAAACTGATTTATGCTAGAAATCTTGAAATAAAAAGACTTTGAATAGTCATTTTGTTAATTCTCCTACCTACTTTCTTTGCATCTTAATAATCATGATCATCTCTACAAATCCAAGACAAAAGAATCAATGGTTCGAAACAAAAAAAGCAAGACAAAAAAAAGCTTATAAAGAACCATGATCTTCTTCAAAACATACAAGGATTTTATAAAGAACCATGATTTTCTTCAATACATGGGCATTTTATGTAAAACCATGATCTTCTCTTAGACATGGAAATCTTATAAAGAACCATAATTTTCTTCAAAATGTACCAAGATCATGTACAGAACCATAATATTCTTCAATACATGGGTATTTTGTAAAGAACTATGATCTTCTTTTAGACATGGAAATCTTATAAAGAACCATAATCTTCCTCAAAATATGGGAATCTTGTACAGAATCATAATCTTCTTCAAGAAATGGGCATTTTGTAGAGAACCATAATTATCAATTTCCAATCAGCCTCTAAGTCAGAGCCATTCAAATCCACATTTCCAGATCCTTTCTAATTCCGCCGACTCTAAGGTAGACCTTGAAACCATTCATTCAGCAAAACAACTATTCAAGCCTCTTTGAATAGAGCGAGAAATTCTAAGCAAAAGTCAGCACTACACAAATCAAGCATTTAACCAACTTGGAACAAGAGTATGTACCTCGTCCAGTCACCTTCCAAAAAGCCCAGAATTGTTTGAATACAGGGGCAAAAAAGGGACTAAGACAAAAGAAATAATGCAAAGCTCATAATGAAAACCAGAAATGGCATTCTAAGCCAGTCATGATAAACAGGAGCAAAAAAGGGAGCAAAATAAAGTCAGCACTTACGGTGAAAACCATAAATGGCATCCTAAGTCAAGTCAAGTCAACTAAATCATGAGCACACATCTACAAAGACCATCTTTTGGCAAAGCAAGAACAAAGATCTCAAACATAGGCTTGCAATCTCAATCACTCAAGAAAAACACATTCAATGACCAGAACTTGTAAACCTTTCATACCTTATCCAAACTAGGCATGACATCATAACACATGAAAATATGACCCCATGTATTCTAGAGCAATACAACAGATCATCCTCAATATCTAAAGACTCAGAAGGGCCCAATCTCCAAAAAAAATATGGAAGAATTCCAGAAAATGAATTTTTAAAACTTCTTTCAAGAGCAAATGCAAATTCTAGCTTTTCCAGGCCTCAACACTCAGTCATCAGTCAACCAACATTGTCGACCATTCAAAGCATCTTCCATTGAAAATTCTTCTACGTGCCTGTCGGCAACTCTAGGATTGAGGAGCAATTAAAATAAGTTGAGATGGGATATCATCCCTAGTAGAGCGCCATTCACGGCCATGCCAAGCTAAAGATGATACATCATCTCCCCAAGGAAGAATGGAAACGATGTGTCATCCCCCATCAATAGTGATCAGAGATGACCCGTCGCCTCCTAATAAAAATTGAGATGAAGCATCATCTCCAGCAAAACGCCATTCACAGCTAAACACCACTAGAGTGAGTGTCATTCTGTACCAATCTTGAAACAAAGATTGGTTTGTCACCTGTCAAAGAAATTGGGGCATGGATCCCCAAGCAAATTAAATTAGGCCCCAATCAATAAGCAAAAGAGATTGGGCTGTGGCCCCTAGCAAAGGAAATTGGGGCATGGATCCCCAAGCAAATGAAATTGGGCCCTAGCCCTTGAGCAAAAAAAATTGGGTCACGGCCCTTGAGCAATGGAAATTAGGGCATGGATCAACAAGAAAATGAGTTTGGGCTCCGGCCCCTGAGCAAATGGAAAAGAGCCTAAGGCCCCGAAGGATGAGATTGGGCGATGGCCCCTGAGCAATGGAAATAGGGCATGAATCCCCAAGCAAATTGGGTTTTAGCCCCTCAACAAAGAATGACGGGCTGTCGTCCTTAAGGAAATCGGGCCCTAGCCCCTCTATAATGAAAGATAGGTCACCGCCCTTAAGGAAATTAGGTCTTCGCCCCATACAAAGAATGAAGGGCCATCACCCTTAAGGAAATTAGGCCTTGGCCCCTCTGCAAAGAATGACGGTTCCCTGCCCCTAAGGAATTTGGGCCTTGGCCCCCTAGCAATAAATTGGGTAGGGCTTCCCTTCAGAGTAATGTCGATCCCAAAAAAGATCTTCATAATTCTGAAGTAACATTGTAAATCTCCCAACATGAATCAATAAACACATGAAGTATGAAGCCCACTCTGTCTATGAGGCACTCCAGTAACAAGTTATCATATTCAACAAAATCCATTCCTATAGCAAGCACTTGAAACCTAAAGCCTGCTCTGACGGCAAAGCACTCCAGTGATGAGTTATCACCCTTAACAAAGTCCATTCTTATGGAAAGCACTTGAAACCTAAAACCCACTCTATCGGCAAAACACTCCAACAATAATTTATCACCTTCAGCAAAGTCTATTCCTATGGCAAGCACTTGAAACCTAAAGAGTGCTCCGCCGGCAAAGCTATTCAATTAGAAAGTCATCACCCCTAGCAAAAGCCCATTCTTATGGAAAGCACCTGAAAATCGAAGTTCGCTCCGTCGACGAAGCAACTATAGCAAAGTCTATCCTTATGGAAATATTTGCAAAGTCCATCCTTATGGCAATGTTGATAAAAAATGATGCATCGATCATTTTTTACCTTGAGTTCAGGTCTCATAAAGGTTTAATAAGGACTTTACCTTATAGAACTGGCCAAATTTTGGCATCATAAATTGCCTATTGGGCATAGGCAAATGTCGATCATCGTTCCATTGCCTACATAACATGACAAAACATGTATACATAGCACTGATCTCTAACGAGATCTCTATGGCTTTCGGAATAAGCCCAAAAACTTCTTGATATGCTTTGATCAAGCCACTGCAAGTTTGGTGAGAGACTCTAGGTTACCTCACTAGAAATGGCTGAAACCGTTGACATGATAGATTGCCTATCGAGCATAGGCAGGTGTCGACATCATTCCATAGCCTATATATCATGACAACCACCTTTGGAAATTGGTTGAAACAAGTATGTAGCATTGATCCCTTGCTATCTCCATGGCTTTCAGAACAAGCCTAAAAAGTTCCTGATAGCCCTGATTAGGCCGCCGCAAGTTTGGTGGAGGACTCTAGGTCACCTCACCAGTAAATGGCCAAAACTGTTGACATAGCAGACTGTCTACCCAGGTATAGATAGATGTTGACATCATTCCATAGCCTATATACCATGACAATCATCTTTAGAAATTGATTGAAACAAATATATAGCACCGATTCCTCGGAATCTCCATGGCTTTCGGAGTAAGCCTGATAACCTCCAAACATACCCCACGTAGGCTGTGTAGGTTCCCTAAGTCATGTCGGTCCCTGATTTTGTGAAAGGCATTCATTGATAAACCATCTATCGGGGGTGTAGGTAGGCATCATCACTTCATAGCCTGCGTATTATGCTAGCCATATCTGCAAATTGGATGGTTGAAATAGATACGTAGCACCTATCTCTCGAGATTCCATGGCTATCGAAACAAGCTCAAGAAGTTTCTCACAAGCCCTATCGGCAATCCCTGAACCACGAACAAATTACCACATAGCATCCTGGTTATTTAGACATAGCTGAATGCTGCACTTCGATTCATAGCCTATGTATCATCTTAGCACTAATACCGTTAGAGAGTTATGCATGATACGTAGCATTGGGTTCCTTGTTATCACAACCTCCACAGCTTCTGGAGAAAGCTCAACATCTCCAGTCTCGGCCGGTCCTCTACCTACCTTCTGTTGAAGTTGGGACAATTGTAGGGTATGACCCATCTGTGATGTTTATTTATAGAGACGTAAATATGCATCACAATTCGATCCATAAAGTCTGTGAAATTCCTAAGGCCATAGCTGGACTGCTATCATGCTTAAAGAATCCTCCTTGCAACAAATGGGTTACTTGTGAGAAAAACCCATCACCGCTTCTTGGGAAAGAGCTCATAACATTTCTCTGCACATCCAACCAAGCCACCCTTCCAGTTCAAATTTTGGCATAGCCCAGTCCATACTTTTAAACGGCTTACCTGCATCGGCCATTCCAGTTAGTACTTTATTTGCCGCATGATTTATTAACGGCCACCCCGTGACATTGTTCGACATCAAACAATGAGCAATGCCACACTTCGATATATCAAGTCTATGAGATGCTAGCTTCTAGCCATAATGTTTTACTTTTATAGTCTAAGCACTTATCAAGCTTGAGTAGTACTTTCATAGCATGGGTTAATTGTGAGAAAAACCCTTCCATAGCTTCTCGGGAAAGAGCGTACCAATATTTCTCTATAAGTTCTAACGGTCACTGCTCAACAGATTGACCTTGGTGACACTTGCTTAGTGGGATAGAAGCATTGTGTTGCATTCACCCTCAAATGTTATGTGTTATACCTGCTGTAGCAAAAACTAGGTTGCTATTACACAGGAAAGGCACAACACCCGATCTTAGCAGATTTCGGCCTAGCTTTCAAAGAGAGTCATATAAATTCTCCCTTGCACGTCCCCTTGCCCTGACGATATTTAAGTGGGACGAAGGTATCATCATGGATCAATCCATAGCCTATGTAGCCATCGCTTTATGGATGTGTAACACTGACCCTCCAAGGTCCCATAGCTTTTCTAGAGAGAGCTTCCAAAATCTCTCTGTGAGTCCCGTAAAATACAACGTTCGCCTAAGTGGGACAAAGGCAATGTTGTAGATCAATCCTGCTATCTATCATAACCGATGTAAAGCCACACTTGTCTTTAGAAATGATGTTTAGTGCATATGTACCATGATTGATGTAAAACTGAGTAGTGTTCAGTCATGACTACATATATTTTCCATAGCTTTTCCAGGGAGAGCTTCACTAACATCCCTCGTTGAGTCCCATT
>JAOXJP010226848.1:0-11409 GCA_025762735.1 Platanus orientalis | reverse complement strand
TCTTTAGGGTTTCTTTGAGTGTTTTGAAGTGGGTTGAGAGCGTTTGGTTTGATGGTATTATAATTTCCTTTGAAGCATGGGTTTTTTTTTTTTTCGTTTTCAACTACTGTAATATCTGGTTGTTATTGGTTTAAAGTTGGAGTCTTTAAAACTCGTGTTTGCTCGCTCTTCTTTTTGCCGTTTCAGTGTTTATGTTTATGTACTGTTTCTGTCATTTTCTTGGTTTCATTTGTTTAGTTGTTAGTATTGAGCATCAATGTCAGATTTTTTTCTTTCCTTTTTTCTGGTTTCTGTTTGTGTTGGAGCTTTTCAAGAAAGGTTGTTCCTTTATCCCCATTTTCCTTTTGGATTGCCTTCATGATTTGCAGGCAGCTCTCACTGCTCTTGCTTTCTGTTCTTAATTGTCCAATATGATCTCGGTGATTTTGTTTGTTTTGTACTGTTTTTCTAAAGTCGTATTTGACTTGCTTTCAGATGTAAGTTTCTGTTCTTCATCTTGCATTTTCATTTTATTTTTCATCCGAATTTTTCGTTGACTTTAAGTTGCATGTTTATGCTGTTTCTAGTTTTTTAATTTTATTTTTGCTTCTAGTCTCTTTACTAATGTTCAAGATGTGTCCATCGTGTTTAAAATTATTTTCTTCAGTGACCTGAAGTATGCAATTTTGGATTTTTTTTACCGTTTCTACACGTGTTCCTTTTTGCCTGCATTTCTATTCAAATCTAGGTTATTTTTGTTCATCCTTATGGTTGTGTTTGATTTACTTTTCCCTGAGGAGTGCCATTTTACTGCTTTTATTTACTATTTTGGACCCAGATCATGTTATTTGATATCCTACTAGAGATACTGTTGTTTGTGTGCCTTTTCTCATATCAGAATCTATGACAACTTATTCTGGTTTTATATCGTGATTGTGAAGGTTGATAACATTAAAGTTCACGACTCTAACCTTGATTATGGTTTGATTTCTAGGTCCTTAATAATGCCGAGGACGAAAGCTTTGGTAATTGCATCCATGGAGGACATGGATTTGACTGTCAATTGGCTTCTTAAGGAAGCCTCTGTTGATCTTCTAATCCATCGATGCTGTAATCTTTAATTGACTCCATCCCACTTTGAAGGACAAAGATCTGATCCTATAGTTTTAGGTGGAAGTTGGGAATGTGTCTATCAAAATTTGATTTTGGGTTTGACATCAGATTTTCTACAAGTTACTTGAGATTCATTAGGGAGTGAACGGTTGTCTTGAGGAGTACTTAAGATGAAGAAACATACACATTTGAAGGGAAAAGGGTCTGGCAAGGTTAACACTCAGCTAGCGGTTTTCGAGCTGAAGCAGCGGGTGGTTCTTGCACTGAACAAGATTGCAGACCGGGATACATACCAGATTGGGGCTGAGGAGCTGGAGAAAACTGCTGAAGGTTTAACATCAGAAGGGGTTGTCCCGTTTCTTTCTTGCATTATCGAGACTAACTCAGAGCAGAAGAGTGCAGTTCGGAAGGAATGTATAAGGATTATGGGTACATTAGTGAGGTTTCATGAGGGGCTTCTTGCACCACAGCTTGGGAAGATGGTGTCTAGCATTGTTAAACGGCTCAAGGATCCAGATTCCATTGTGAGGGACGCCTGTATAGAAACGGTGGGCATTTTTGCTTCAAAATTAAGAAACTGTGGAGGTGAAAGTAATGGACCTTTTCCTGTGCTAGTGAAGCCTCTTTTTGAAGCTCTGGGTGAACAAAATAGGCAGGTGCAATCTGGTTCAGCATTGTGTTTGGCCAGGGTCATTGACAGTACCAATGATCCTCCAGTTTCAATTTTAATGCGTATGCTGCCTCGAGTAATTAAGTCTCTTAAGAATCCGCACTTTATGGCAAAGCCGGCAATCATCGAATTGATCAGAAGTATAATTCAGGTTGATTTGTATATCTGGAATCTAAGTTACTATTTTATGCCTTTCACATTTTCATAGATTGTTATGTTGTTTCTGTTTTAATAGTTTTTTTGATCATGTGCTGCCTTTTGTTATTCATCAATAAGTGTATGTCTTTTGCGTTTTTGCTGTTTAAGAATGAAATTCAGTGTGATATATTCTCTTTGGTCTTATTTATTTATTTATTTTTTAAAGAAGCCAAGGAGAGAAACTATCTCCCCCTACTCATCAATTCCCTAGCAATCCCTTGTTTGGCCAACTGATCTGCTAAATTGTTTGGCAGACTGTGCTTACTTATGTTTTTTATTCATCAATAAGTGCATGTCCTTTGTGTTTTTGCTGTTTAAGAATGAAATTCAGTGTGATATATTCTCTTTGGTTTCTTTTTGAAAAAAGAAGCGAGGGACAGAAACTATCTCCCCCTACACATTGAATCCCTAGCAACCCCTTGTTTGGCAACTGATTTGCTAAAGAACCTAGGCATGTGATCAAATAAATTGTTTGGCAGACTGTGCTTATTTATTTATTTATTTTGATTTTTTTTGGGGTAAAGACTGCATAGGTTACGAGATAATTATGGGTATGTTATCTCCTTTTACACCTAATCTCACTAATGAATTTGCAAGGGTGTTAGGGCTTTGTAATATGTGAAAAGGAGAAAAAAACCCATACTCAACTCAATTTAACAAAGCCTTATTTCAACTATTTGGGGTTGGATGTACAAATCCTGTTCCGCCATTCAACTCTTTGTTGGGATATATCTTCCGTTAAATCATAAGTCCCCATGTCTTTTCCACTACTATGACTAAAGTCATTCTTGGGCTCCCCCCTTGTTGTTTAGATCCTTCCACTTGCACCATATCTGTCCTCAGCTATGCAGTCATCGGTCTTTATTCATCTCATTGTTCCTCATCTTGTCACCTATTGGTGCTACTCTGATGGTGCCACAAATGCATTCATTTTAGATTCATTCTTTTCGGTCTTGCGACTCATCTATCTCAAAATCCTCATCTTCACTACAATCAATCTCTGTGCGCACTATTTCTTGATTACCCAACATTCAGCTCTATAAATCATAGCTGGTCTCATAGCTATCCTTAAAGTTTAATTGTCACATAGCAATCCAAGAGCACATCTCCACTTCTTCCATCTGGCTCTAATTTTATGGTCAACATCCTCTTCAATCTTTCTTCTTATGAATGACTGAACCAAGACAGCAAAAATGGTCGTTTTGAGACATCTTGTTGTCTTCAATCTTAACAACTCCCTCATTTTAGTCTTGTTTTTCTAAAATTGCAGTTTATATATTATGTTTAGTTTGGCTATTTTAAAACATTTTGATTCCAAATCAACTCTCCATAATATTAAACTTGGCATTTACCCCTCTCTAGTCTTGTCAATAAAAATATACCATCAGCAAACAACATACACCATTGGAGCTTCTCCTAGACAACTCATTCATAGTGAATGCAATGAGATGTATGTTCAAAGCCGATTCTTGATGTAAACCTACTGTAATTGGAATAGCTTGACTCTTTGCCATTTGTTTTAACAAGATCACTTCATCATATATATCCTTAGTTATGCCAACGTATCTACTTGAGACCCTTTGCTTTTTTAGAACCCACTAGATGATCTCTCTTAGGAACCTTTTAGATGCTTCCTCCAAGTCAATAAAGACCATCAGCATATATCTTCTTTTCACTAAGAAAAGACCTCATCTTTGCTAAATTTTGGAGTTGTATCTATGATATATGCAAGCCTCTAAGGAAATATTGTACCTTTTGACTCATGAAATATCATGAAGAGAATTTTCATCAACAATCAAAGGGTTGTTGACTATGTACTATCCAAAATGATAGTTGGGATGGATTTTTCATATTTGATTGTTAAGATGGGGGAATGTTGCACCCTCAAGGTTATGACATTAGGTATTGTCCAATTGATTTTGGGGCTCAACCCCACCAATTTTGAATATTTTTTCTATGTGGATTTATATCACTGCTAAGTTTATAAATGTAATAATTGCCACTTCATTCCATTACTTTTGGAAACAATTTCATTTGCTTATTTTAGCATTTTTAATAAAAATCAACTCAACAAAGCCGTATCCCAACTACTTAAGGTTACATGAATCCTTTTTTGCCATTCCACCCTATTTAGGGTTATATCTTCTGTAAAATCGTAAACACCTGTGCATTTTCCCTCTACATCAATCCAAGTCATTTTTCGTCTTCCTCTTGTCCTTATAACACCTTCTACTTGCACCATCTCGTTCCTTCTCATTGGTGTAGTCATTGGTCTTTATTGAACATGATTAAACCATCTCGGTCGACTTTTCTTTGTCTTGTCATTTATTGGTACTGTCCTTCAATTCTCACTAATGCATTCATTTTTGATGACTTCCCGTCTTATCCACCTCATCGTTCTCATATTACCTGCACTTATTCTATTTATGCTTTGTTTCTTGATTGCTCGACATTCTATTCCACAAAACATGATTGTTCACATATAAAAAGGTCATTACCTAGTGTTGGTCCCGTAACTACGGGTGGCTGGGAGGGTTGGACTGGAGACAAACCTAACCTTTAGCTTTTTTGCACAAAATGGCTGCTCACGAGACTCAAACCTGCGCTTCACTTCTCCACTTCATTTGCCTTGCTCTAATTTTATGTAACTTCCTTTTTAATCTATCCTTCGTTACAGATGATTAAATTGAGATAACAAATGGTTTTTTTGGGATATATTGAGGTTATCAATCTTAACTACTCCCTCATTTCTACTCCTACTTTTACTAAAACTACTTTTTATATGTTTTGTTATAGCCTGGTTTATATTGAAGTATTGAACCTTTTGATTCTAAAACATTTCTTCACAGTTCTAAATTTACATTACTTCCTCTCTAGTCTCATTATCAATCAAGGAAATATAACAATATACACCATGGGACCTCTTGTATATGCCTAGTCAACTCATTCATATTTAGATCACGGAGATACAATGATGCAGTTAACGAGAAGTGATTGTTGTACGTGCCGCCCTAGAAGAGATCCAAATTCAAGTTTCATGAAGATTTTGTCAATGTAAAGACTTAAGGGATTTTAGGAATGTTTTCAGCAATTTTAGGGATTTTTTTTAGAGTTGTTTCTAGTTTATTTATTTTAGGGTCATTTTGTTTTAGTTCATTTAATTTTAGGGTTATAGGAATAAGTTTATGGACAATAGGATGGAGTAATAGGTAGTGATAAATTGATCACCCTGCATCATTTGCCACACCTGTTGATGAAGCTCATACACCTGAGCAAATTGGTCAACCTCAGAATAGGTCTTCTTAAGGGTATTCTATATTTCCTTGGAAGATCTCTGAAATAGATATGTATTACCAATTGATGGTTGCATAGACTGGAGAAGCTAAGAAACAATAAGAGCATCTTTAGCCTCCCACTTAGAGAACTGAGGGTCTGAAGGGGCTGGGGTAGGGATGCTCCCATTAATATACCTCCATTTGCCACGGCTAAGAATGGACCATTGACTGGATTGGGACCACGCCAAATAGTTGTTGCCATCAAACTTCACTATAATAATAGGAGCCACATTAAAGTCATGAGAGACCGGGCTAGAGATAGGAACAAAAGCGGCCATAGTAGGAGCCGATTCGATTCGACTATCGTTAGACATGATTGTGGAGAAAGAGAACGCTGTTGTAGATAAAAAACCAACACTACAAAAACAATGCTACAACTTGCAGCAAACCACCAACCAAGACTATACAGGCAACACCACGAATGTCTAACAACAATGATCACCCACAACACGATACAAGAAACTAGAGCCACAGTCTCTGTCCAGCAATACACAACATTTAAAGCCAACTAGGAGAGCATCCATACAACCCTAAGGAAGGAAAACCCCACTATAAAGGAAAAAATAGTTTAATAATCATATAAAACGAGAGAAGTGGCAACCACAACACTCCATAGTGGTGCATTCTAGCAAAACGACATCAAGGAACTCAATAGATCACAACATTGAAGAATTCATTGCTTGAAAGCACAAGAAAGGGGAAAAAACAAGCTTGACAACAAATATGGAGGAGTGAAAAAAATTCATAAACGAAGCCACAAGCCACCAAATCACATGAAACTTGTTTTGAAATGTCACACTTACAGGGAAATCAAAGCGAAACAACTCATGCAAGACACTACAAACTATGTGAGCAGATCAAAGAGATACATCGGATCTGGAAAAATATCGAGAAAATACTAGAAAATGGACAAAAAAAAAAAAAAAAACTCACCAAATTTAGTTCAAACCATCATGATAAATCACGAAAAATACAGGGCAACACAGAACAAGAGCATTCGTCATTGACCTAGGAGGTCTGTATCGATGGTGATGTTAATAGAGGGGTAACAAGCTTTGTAAATTTGTTCTATGGCCTTGGAGTAGGTAGAAGGCTTTGATACTAAGTGGATTTCTATGTTTGAAGGTCCAAAGAGATTAGGGTTTGTGCAGAAGAAGAAGAAGAGGGAGAAGAAGAGAGGAAATTATGAGATTATGTTACTCTCTCATACGTATGAATGTATTTATTAAAAGGGATACTAGAGACATTACATTGAGTATTTACAAGTATACCACTCATGTGCAATGTACTTAAATACCCTTATATATTGTGCCCATATACACTTGTATATACCAACAAACCAAACACTTTAGGAGGAAGAGAAGATTCAAGAGGAGCTTAAAGTGACATATGAAACCAAGACCGTGAGAAGGCATACCATTTATCAAATAAGCAGTAGCCTGAAGAGCATCAACTCGGGAAACTTTGGGAACATGCATATGGAAGAGCAAGGCACGAGTGATCTCATGGAGATATGGGTTCTTTCCTTCAGTGACTCCATTCTGTTATGGAGTATTGGGACACATAGTTTGATGAAAGATGCCATGCTGAGAGAAGTAATAAGTGAAGGTATAAGACAAATATTCTCCACCATTATCAGAACGAAGAACCTTAATCTTAGTGTTAAATTGGGTTTTGACCAACTCGTAAAATAACTGAAAGGCCGAAAAAACTTTATGATTATATTTTAACAATTAAATCCAAGTAGTTCTAGAGTAATCTTCAACAAAAGTCACAAAATAACGAAAACCAAACACATAAGCTACTAGGATAGACCCCCCACACATCGGAGTTAATAAGGGCAAATGGGTAGTACTGTTACTTGTACTAGGGGAATGAGAAGATCTACGATGCTTGGCCAACTCACATTTTCACAATAGAAATCTGAAACAGAAGAACATAATCTCGAAAATAATCCTTTTAACAAGGGAAATGAGATATGGCTAGGATGGGAATGCCAATGAAGAAGTTGGTTACGTTGGGAGATGAAAGAATAAAAGGTGATGGTGTCTGCTGAACTGTAAAGACAACAAATGAACAACCATCCATAAAGTACAACCCCTGATCCTCATGGCATCTACCAATCGTTTTCCTTGTCTTAAAGTTTTGGAAAACACGATATGAAGGAAAGAAAGTAACACTACAATTCAAAGTTTATTAGTATGACTAACAGAAAAAAGGTTCATAAAAAATATGAAAAATACCATAAAAATACAAGAAATACGTGAAAATCCCAAACAACTTTAACTTAAGTTCAAACTACCATAAAAAAAAATCATGAAAAATGCAGATCTACAAAGATCATGAGATTTTCATTGACCTAGTAGGTCAGTACGGATGCTAATGTTATCCATATGACATGACGTCAGTGGGTGTGCACAAGAACTCGAAGCTTGTTCTTGGATGGTGGATCAAAGATGATGCTCTGATATCAAGTAGATTTGTATGATTTAGTGCTTGATATGTTAGGGTTTCAAGTTGAAGAAGAAGAGGAAGAAGAAGATGAAAAGAGAAAGAGAGATTGGGGGATGAATACATATGGAGAGTTGTAGAATACTCTCATATACATTTTCATGTATTATATGTGAAGGATACATGAATATATAAGATTTATATTACAAGTATACCCTTGTACAATACTACGGACACATGTATCCTTACATGAATAAATCCATACACTACAATGTATGTACCTCTTATCATATGCTTTTTCTTAGTTGATAAAGACCAAGTGAAGATCCTTCTTTTTCAGTTTTTATTTCTTAACTTTTCCATCAGTTGTTTAGGTTAGAAAATAGCTTGGGCTGTCTATCTTATTGGCATAAATCCAACTGATTTTCTAATACTCTAGTTTCTTGTCTTAGTTTATGCTTAATCACTCTCTCCCAAAGTTTCATTTGAATGACTCATAAGCTTTAACTGACGATAAGTGGTGCAACTTTGAACATTTCCCTTGTTCTTGTAAATAGTTACCATGTTTTTTCTCCATTCACCCTGCATTCTTTTAGCTTTATAGATCTTGTTGAACATAGTTAAGAAATAAATGCTACCTCTTAATACAAACATCTAAAAGATCACTAACCTGTGTTATGTGGTTAGGCTTTCTCTTGGGATAACCTTATGGTTTTTAATGGGAATAAATCTATTTGGCTTTTGTTTCTTCCACTTTGAAAGTCACCAAATATTCTTTTCTTTTTTTGAAGTATTTGTTTGCAATTACAAGATCATACATCATTGCAAATTCTAGGATAGCATCTCCCACTTCATTCCTTTCTCCAAATCTTACCCTTCATGAAATCTCTTGTATCCTTCACTGGCTTTCCCTGCATGTCTATTAAGTCACCTCTAATAAATATTCTCCTTTCCTTATAAATTCCTTGTTATAATTCATCTATGTTTTCTCAAAATTGTTTCTTAGTTGTTTCATCAAATCCTACTTGAGTTTCATATTCACTAATAGTGTTAATTATCACCTTTACTAAAACATGTTTAACTGATTTTATTTCTTCACCTATTCTTTTAACATCTACGCTTTCATCCTTTAGATCTTTATCTACTTTTATTATTACTCTTATTTATTTTAATGTCTTCTCCTATACGTTGAAGTTTATAACCATCAGTTTCCTTAGCTTTTTTTTCCCCTTTCCAATTAGTCTTTTGTAGGCAAGCTATATTGACTCTCGTTTTCATTGTATTTATCAGCTCTGTACTGTTACCCATTAACGTTCCTATATTCCAAGTCATTAGGTAAATCTTACTTTCTTAGACTAGCTTCTTTACTCGCACTGGTCCATGGCATGGGAACCCTGGCTTACTTCTCACATCATTTGGGCTCCAATGCTGCTCATTGTTTCCAGTGGATGCCTTTACTAACACTCGTCCTTACATATTCAGGTTGTTATTTTAAGAGAAGTGCGGGGAGATACATCACAAAGTCTCAATGTTCTCAAAGCTTATTAGAAACCTTTCTCCTACAAGAAATTTAATCCTAGAGGAACACTCACACGAAAGCCAATGTCAATGGTTGGATGTTGCTTGTACCAGTCTACCTTTTCACAATTAAACTGCTATTCTAATTTCATTGCTTTAGTAAGAGGAATAAGTCTGAATTGTTTAGTCTTCTCTGCAACTGTAATAGGCATGGTGTTCTTATTAGGAATTCTAGAGAATATTCTCTAAGTAGCATTAACTATTGTTCAATTAACACTTTTATGACTCTTTATCCTGTTTTTTGTCTTCACCATACAAGAAAGAGTAAGCGTTTTTTTATTTTTATTTTTTTTATATTGGTGCTTCTGCTGATGTTTATGTTTGAAAGTTGTTATTTCATTGTATATCTGCTTTTAATGTGTATATATGTCTTTCTTAAATGTTTTACTTTCCATTTTTCTGTTGATCTTCCAGGCTGGTGGTGCTTCAACAGAAAGTGCTTTGTCTGTTGCATTGACCAGCATTCAAGAAGCTCTCAAAAGCAGTGACTGGACAACACGCAAAGCTGCTTCTGTGGCATTGGGGGGAATTGCTTTAAATGGTAGTTCTTCATTGGGGTCTTTGAAGGCTTCCTGTGTCCGTTCCCTTGAATCCTGCCGTTTCGACAAGGTCAGTGTGGATGAGTGACCTCTACTTTTGGAGGATATTGCTTCCTCACTAATTATAAAGTGTAGGATCTCCTTAGATTCTTTTTGTGCTTTATACAGGTGAAACCAGTTAGAGATTCAGTACTTCAGGCCCTTCAGTACTGGAAAAGTCTTCTTGGGCCAGATTCTCCTGAACCTTCAGAAGTAGGATCTTCGACAAAAGGTTTTGGTCTGTTTTTCAATGTATTGACAAACTTTGCTATCATAAGGATCTCGAAAGATCTTATTTTCCTACTGAATTTACTGTCAGTTGGTTCTTAATATACTTTTACTATTCATTTCATTATTTTGGATTGTTACCTTTTTGTTGCCTATGATTATCTATATACCCACCTCAAACGGTTCACTTACCTCTGGACTAGTTTACTACGTGGATTGAATTGAACTAATTTAACTTATCTTGTTCTTCATTGCCTGTGGATTTTACCATAAAGCTCTAGAAGGCTGATATATGTTAATAAGTTCTTGGTGTCTCTGCGAATGTATCTTTGGCACTGTTCAAACTGTATGCAACTTGGGTGGGGAGTTTATGAGTTATGAGAGACTAGACTGATGTACTACAAACCCAAGAATACTCAAAATATGGGGCAGTGCACTAAAAACAAGTCATTTCATATAGAAACATGTCTCAGGTATTTCTTCAAATACTTAGAATTCAGCAAAAGACCACACAGTAGTATACCTTCACTGTTAGAAGGTGATTTCTTCCAATCTCAGCAAAGAAAGTACTCCCAAGTGATGCTCATGAGCCAAATAGATGAGGTATGTTCATCCGAGTGTAGGATTATTGCTATTCTTGAAAAAAAATCAAAATCCAACTAGGGAAGCATGGCCACAGCTATGAACTTGTAAATGTTTTATGTTTTCAATATGAAAACACTAGGGGATGTGATTTCAGTCCAGCCACAGGGTATAGGAGATGGTTTTCTTTTAGGGAGTACAAAAAAATAAAGGGTTGGGGTTGCTAGATAATCTGGGCAGCAGTTATAAGATTTTCTTATAAAAAAGTTTAGAGGATTTTATGGGTTCTTGGAGTGATCGAATGGTGTAAGAGATGGGTGGATGTTGGTGATAAAAGGGAAGCAAGGGAATGCTGCTCGGAGTGGCCAGTTGATGTAGGGAGGCTTATGGAGTGAAGAAGATGATATGGAGATGATGGCAGTTTATGGAGGTGAGTTTTGGACTGTGGAACAGTAAGCATAAGAGAGAAAACCAGAAAAATAACAAGGGAGAAGGAGATGATGATGCAGAGAAAAGAAGAAGTATCGGAGTACCTTGAGGAAATCACCAACCTAAGCCTTCAAGCAGAAACAAAATCTTGAAGAAGAAAAACCACTTGTGTAGCACAAGTGGAGAAGCAAAATCATCTATTTTCTTTATTCATTATTTAGTAAAAATTCAATACAAAACATAGGGGTTGTTTTATAAGCTAACGCCG